>PGFX01002941.1:0-12743 GCA_003612995.1 Prototheca bovis | reverse complement strand
CTGCCCCCCCCCCCCCCCCCCCCCCCCTCCCCCTCCCCTCCCCACCTCTCTTCGACGGGTGGGTGGAGGGGGGAATCAATCGACGGGCTGGCGCGCGCGCGAGAGAGCGGAGGGTTCCCTCTCCCCTCCCACGCGCCCCGCGTCGCGGCGACCCGGCTGTGGGCGCGCGTCGCGGGGGGTAGAATCGCGCCTCGATGCCCCGAGGGCTCGCCCGTCGCGCGTCGGGCGAACGGCAGGCCGGACCGGCGACGCGCAGGCGGTCCGCACCCGCCGGCCGCGTCGCGCCGGCCGCTGGCGGCCCGGCGCTCCCTCATCTCACCTCACCGGCGGCCGGCGGCGCGCGCGCGCGCGTGACCCGCTACACGGGAGATGGCGAAATCGCAGGCTGCGCGACGCGTCGCGCGGAGAATTGGGTTGCTCCGAGGGCCCATCCGGGCGTTGGCGAAACCCACCTGCGCGTCGGGCCGCTTCCACCGCCGAGCGCGCGCGCGCTCGGCGGGGGGCGGGGCGGGGCGGGGCGGGAGGAGGGTCGGAAGGCCCGGCGAAAAGTTCGGGGCGGGATCCCGGATCCGAGGGGGGCACGGGACGGGTCGCACGGACGATTGCGCGGCCTTTGTGTCGCTCCGAATCGCGCGCAACGCGGGTTGCTGGCGTCGGTGCGCGCCGACTCCGGGGCTTTCTGTGCGATCGGGCGGCCCAGCTCCTGTGCGCGTCGCACCCGCCTCTCCGCTTCCCCGTCCCCCGCCCCCCCCCTCCACGGCCCACCGCCACGGCCCCACACCCGGCACCGCCTGCTCCCGGCCGCGTGCCTCGAGGGACGCCCGAGCGCCGGGGGGGTGGGTGGGACGCCCGGCAACGCCGAGAGGCGAAGCGCGGCTTTGCAGAGAGCGAACCGCGTCGAGCATACGCGCGCGCGGCCCGAATCGACGTCCCGGTGACGTGGATGGCCGCGGCGAGTCTCGCTCGCCCTCCCACCCGCCCCGCGTCAGCAGAGGGTCGCGGGCCGCGGGCACCGCCCTCGTCCCCCCCCCACCCTCTTCTTTTCTCCTCCGCCCGCGTACCCCCCCCCCTCCCCTACCCCCCCCCACCACTCTCCCCGACGCGCGCGCGGCCCCAGACGCGCCGCGCCGCGCCGCGCCGCGCCGCGCGCGGCGCGGGGGCGCATGAATGGCAATTCGCCTCCGGCGGCCCGCATACCCTTTGCCGGATTCTCCCCTTTTGCCTTTGGTCCGTTTCGCATTCCCGAAACAACCATGGCCGCTTTGAGAGCCGTGGACGTGCGCCCGGCCGAGGGCCGCGCCGTGAAGGAAGAGTCGTCGTCCGGCGAGGCGTCTCCGCTCTCGGTGCTCGCGCCCACCGCTGCGTTCGACGAGCTCAACCTGACCCGTCCCGGCGTGTCGTGGTGCAGATACTCGACGGACGCGTACGTGCAGCTGCCCGCGTTCGTCAAGCCGCTCCTGCACATGGCCCACCTCCACAAGATTCTGGTGGTCGGCCTCCCCTCCATGTCCCCGTCGGTGGGCCTCGACGGGTTTCGCGACCTCGTGCCCAAGAAGATCCGCAAGGCGTGCCCCTTTACGTGCGTGATCGACTTTCCCGGTCGCGAGGCGAAGGGATTCGTCGAGGTTCCCAACTTTGTCGAGGTCTTCACCATGGACGTCACCCCCTACAGCGGGGAGAAGGACTTTTTGAAGAAGGCGCTGCGCGCCAACGCTCGCAGGTGCGTTCGGCCTGGCGTCGGCGACGGAGGCGAGCGGCACATTGTGCGCCTATCGCGCGCGGACGGGCGGCGACGGAGGCGCGCGGAGATGCGCGCCCGTCGCAGAGGGAGCGGGCCCGGCGGGCAGGGTGCGGAGCGAGCCTCGCTCCAGCTGCTCGTCCGGGGGCCCGGCCGCGGCGTCCCCCTCCCCCGCCCCCTCCCTCGGCGCCTGCGCGCGCGGCTGGCGGAGCCGTTGCGTTCGTCCGCGGGGCGGCGTGCGCGGCGTTCGCATCCACGCTTTTCCGCGTCGCCTCGCGCATGGCCTTTTCTGGCCGCCGCCGCCTCGCCGTGCTGCGCGGCGCGTGCGTTCGGGGCGGACGCGCGGACGCGGCGCAGGTCTGGCGCGTGTTGGTGAGGGGGGGGGGAGGAGATGCGGGAGCGGAGAGGGGGGCGGGGAGGGGGCGCGTCTGCTGACGGGGCGCGTGAGGCGAGCTCGGGGCGACTGGCGGGCGCGGCGGGCGGTCATTCGGGAGAGGGAGCGGGGGGATGAGGGGGAGGATTGGGGGATGGGCTCGGAGGCTGGCGAGGTGGGGCGGGCCACGGTGAGGGAGCTTGGGGCAGATCTCCCTAGCTTCTGCGGTTCCGGGACCCGGGGCGATCTCACGCGCCGTGGCGGTGGCTGTGGCGTCGCGGACGGCCGAGGGGGGGGCGAGGGGAGCGCCGCCTCGCTGCGGCGGAGGGCCGGGGGCGCGGGGGGGGGGAGGGGGGGCTGCCGATCGTGCCGGGGAGAGTGCGGGCGCGGCGAGGGACGCGTCGTCGCGGGCGTTGCCGCGCGTGTGGAAGAGCTTGGGAGCGTGACGAGTCACGGTTGCGCGCAGTCCTCGGCGAGGGTGGAAAGCGGTGTTGCGCGGGACTGCGAGGCGGAAAGCCGCGCAGCGCGTTCCGAGGCGCGTCGGCGGTGGAGGCGTGGGAGAGAGAGGGGGGGAGGGGGAGTACGGGTGGGGAGGGACGGGGGTGAGGGGAGAGGAGCGAGCCATTAGGGGCGGGAGGGGGAGTCGTGTGGCGAACGGTCCCGCCTTTCCGCCGCGGAGGCTTCTCTCCGCGCTGCACCGCTCCGGACGACCGGCGGCGATCCGCGAGCGCAGAGCGAGGGAAACGGACCGCTGAAGGTTGGAAGGCGGAGGAGGTGGAGGATGGATGAGCGGAGGAGGAAACGGGGAGGAGGAAAAGGGGAGTGTTCGCCGGGTGCGCTCGGAACGGCCCCTCTGCCCCCCCCCCTTCCCCTCGACCGTACCCCTCCCACCGCTCCACGGGTGCCCCGAGTGCCCCGAGTGCCCCGTCCCTCCACACACACCCACCCATGCCCACGCCCATACCCACGCCCCCCCGCCCATGCCCATGCCCATGCCCAATGCCCCTCTCCCCTCTGTCCCTCACCCATCCCCTCCCTCCCCTCGCCCCCCTCACCCATTCCCTCCCTCATCTCTCCCCCCTCATCACCCCTCTCCCCTCCCCTCCCTCCCCTTTATCTCTCTCTCCCTCTCTCTCTCTCTAGGCAATGGTTGAAGCGCGTTGAGCGTCTTGCTTCTCGTTCGGACTTGGCGATGCGTGTGGAGGTGATGAATTCTCCTCAGGCGACCGTCTCTGGGGCCGCGCAGGAGGAGCTGATCGAGTGTCTCTGGCGCCTGTACGTGATGACCGGCGAGAAGAACGGTTTGGTGATCTTTTCGAAGAAGAACTTTGTGGAGCTGCACCGCAGCGTCCCGGGCATGCGCGTGTCGATCGTGTACGAGCCGCTGACGGGCCGTCTGCTGGCGTTTGGCAGCGCGTTCCGGTACGGCGACGTGCTGCTGCCGCAGTGGGTGGGCATCGACTACTCGCACGACGCCGCCAGGGCCTGCAACCTCTACTACAACGTGCTGCAGGAGCACGTGCGCTTTGCGCTTGCCGAGCCCACCATCCGGTCGGTCGACATGGGCGCCTGCCACCGCACCCCCAAGATGAGCATGGGTTTCTCGCCCGTCGCCGTCTCGTGCTACATCCGGTGCCCAGAGTTCATGCGACCCATGATGAAGGCAGCCATCCACAAGTACTTCAACCCGCAAGACCTCATGGTCGACCCCTAACGCCGGAAAACGCACAAACGCACCCGCCCAAACCACACCCTTCCAGCGCACATCTCTCCCCCCTCCCCCTCCCCTTCTCCTCCCCTCTCCCCCCGCCCACAGCCGCTGCCCCCCCCCCCCCTCGCTCCTCCCCTCTCCCCCGGCCCACAGCCGCTGCCCCCCTCCCCCCCACCCGTCCCCTCTTCTTTCGTTGACCTCCGTGCCCCCCTCTCCTGTGCTCTCTCCTGTGCTCTCCCCACCCTCTTCCCCCTCCTCTTCCGCCCTCCCTCGCTCTCCTTGGTCTCTTTCCTCGTGTTCCTGGCCCCGCCCCCCACCCCCTTTGCCGCTCCGGTCCCGTCCCGTCCCCCGGGCTCCTCCACCTCCTCTCGGGCGCGCGAACCTCCCTCTCTCCCTTGCTTCCCTCCTCCACTCCACTCTACTCTACCCCACTCCACTCCACTCCGTCCCGTCCTCGTTCCCGCCGAGCCCGGCCGGCCCCGAGGGCCGAGAGAACAAGAGGCCGAGAGCCGGCTCACTCCGCCTTCCCTCTCCCCCTCTCCTCCTCTCTCTCTCTCCCCCATTTTCTCTTCTTTGTTTGCCGGACCAAGCCGTGACGCACCTCGCGCCGCCCGCACCCGCTCCGCGGCCCAGACCCGATCCGCTTCCTTGGTCGCGCTCCCCTTTTCCCGCCGCAGCCCCACGCGGCCCAAACACCCCCCACCCGTCCGCCCCACCCCGATCCGTTTTCCTTCGGCGGGGGGGGGGGGGGAGGGGGAGAAGCGCGCTCCCTTCTCCCCTCCCTCTCCCCCCTCCCTTTCTTCTTTCCCCAGCGTCGCAAGCCGCCGTCTGTTTTTCGCCGGCCGCATCCCTTTCTCTTCGTTCTCGCGCGGTCGGAACGGGGGGCGCGCGCGCGCGAGGCTCCGCGCCCAGCGCCCCTTGCCCCCCCGCTCCGCGCCCAAGCCCCCCTCCCCAGAGAGGGGGAGGGGACCGACCTCCTCGGGTCTTCCCTCGTCCCGCGCCCCGCGCCCAAGCCTCCCAAGCCCCGGAGGGGGGGTGGGCCATCCGGAGGAGAGGAGCCGCCCCAGGAAGAGGGAGCTGCCCCCCTCGGGTCGCCCCTCTCCCTCCCTTCGTCTCGTCTCCTCCCCCTCCGCGCCCCCCCGCCCCCTGGTCGCGGCGGCGGCGCTCTTTTCGCGGGGAGGGGCGGGGGCGGTGGGGGAGTGTGGGCTCCCTGCCCGCCGAGCCTCGGTGCAAGCAACGCATTGCCTGCAGGCACGCACCCGCCCTCGTCCGGACGCCGCGTCTGGCACCCCTGGCCCGGACCCCAACCTGCGCAGAGCAACCGCACCCATCTGCGCCCCCCCGATCCCGCATCCGCCCCGTCGCTCCCCGTCCCCCTTCTCCCTTCTCTCGTCTTTGCACTCCCCCTTCCCCTCTCTTCCTCCCCCCACCCCCCACCCCCCACTCTCTCTCTCTCTCTCCGCAAGGCGTTCTTCCTCCTCCTTCGTCTCCACCTCGCCCCTTCGCGGCCAGGCGCCGTTGCCCTCTGTGCGTGCCATTCCTCTTCCCTTCTCTCTCCCCCGCCTCCTACCTGCCCTTTTGGCGCCCTCATGGGCGCGCGCCGTTCTGTTTTTCTTTCTTCCTCCGCCTCGCCGCGATCGAACGCCCAGGTGTCTCGCTCTCCCTGCTCGCTTCGGTGCCGCTGCCGTCGCTTTGCCCGCTCGCATGCCTGCCCTTCCCTTCCCGCCCTCGCCGCTCCCAAGTTTCATCTTCCCCCCCCCCGCACTTGACTTTTTCGCGCCGCGCCGCCGCACGCACGCACGACGCCCCCTCTGCTCCGGTCGCCCACCGAGCCCTCCGCCCGCCCGCCTTCTGCCCAACGTGCGCACCAAGCGCGCGTGCAACTACACTAGACCCGTCAGCACAAGGGAAAAAGGGGGAGGGCCACCGACCGAGGACGGACGAAGCGAGCGGAACCGCAGAGCGCCTCTTCCGGCCCGCGTTGCCCCAGCCGCCGGTCGCCATCGCGGTCGCGGCTCGCCCGCCGAGCCGCGCCGCGCCGCCCGCGGCGCCGCCCTTTCCCTCGCGCCGAGAGCGGCGTCGACGCGGGCCGCCGCCTGCGGCTCCGGGGCGGCGGCTTTTTCCGCCGCGCGCCAGGCGGCTCCGCGTCCGACGCCGACGCGCTGCGCACGTGTGGTGAACGACGAGCCGTCCACGGACGGAACGAGCACGCCGCTTGGCGGTCGATGGGCCGGTCGCGGCCCTCGCACGCCGTCCGGTCGCTTCTCCTTTCGTGTTGCACCGGACGCCGCGTCGGGAACGTCGAGCGCGCGCGCGAATCGATCGCGCGACGGCTGCCAAACGGTCTAGGTCGCAGGTCGGGCGTCGAGCGCGGTGCCTGCGGCGACAATTGTGCGAAAAAGGGAAAAAGGCACGGCAAGGAGGGAGGGCTGGGAAGCGAAAGGGGTCACGGAAGGTGCAGAGTGGACTTGGGGTCGAAAGGGGGCATGGAAGGTGCAGGGCGTAGATTGCGCTGCGTCGCGACGCACATAGGGGAGAGCGTCGTGGCGCAGCGCAATCTCGGATTCGTATGCGACCGCACCGCGGGCGGGAAACGTGGAGACCGAGCGGGGTGCGGGGCGACTCCTGCGGCCGCCCGACAGGCGCCGCTGCGCCTGTCGGGCGGCCGCAGGACGAAAAGGCGGAGGGCAGGGACGAGTCTCGCGATGCACGCGCGAGTTGTGAAGCGACAAAGGAACGGGAGCAGAAAAGAAAAGGGGGAGGATTCGGTCGATGGGCCGCCGCTGGGGCGGAAAAGCCCGCCGGGCTCGTCGGCGCCGCGAGAGAGGCGAAAAAAGAGAGAAAAATGGCGCGCGGCGCCCGACGGGCCTGCGGAGGTGACGCTGGCCGACGCAAGGCGTCCAGCACGGGTGAGCGTTCGCGGGCACGGGCGATCGGGGCGGGGCGCGGTCGATCGACGCGCGCTCGCGGTGCGAAAAAAAAAGGAGGCCGCGGAGAGGCCGCCGGGCGGCGCAGTCGAGCGCCGCCGCGCGCGGGGGCGAGGCGGGGAAGGAGACGCGGTGCCGTCAGCTGGCGTTTCGCCGACGGCGGCGTCGAATGCGTGGTTCGGAGTGGATGGGGCGTGAGGGGACCGGCATGCCGGGCTCGCAAGAGCTCGGGCGGGGTGACCGGGGCAAAGCGACGGGATCGTTGGTCGCGAGGATCAGAGCATGGTGGTGAGCTTGCGGTAGTCGTAGTAGGTCTTGCCGAAGAGCTTGCCGGCGGCCGAGGCCGCGACGCGGAGGTCGTGGTTCATCGCCTCGGGCCCGGAGGCGTAGACGCCGACGATCGGGCCCTCGGCCTCGGCGACGGCGGCGTCGAGGTCGGGCCGCCCCGCGTTGATGGGGAGCACGACGTCCGTGTCGGAGATGCGCACGACCGAGTCGGTGACGGTGCAGGACACCTCGGCGGGGAGGCAGTAGGGCGAGATGAGCTCGGCCTTGTTGTTCCAGTAGAGGTCCTTGACGTATCTGGCGACGTGCATGGGGAAGATGAGCGTGAGGTAGGGGAAGCCGATGCCGCCAACGATGAAGCCGAACATCGAGAGGAGACCAAACTTCCAGTACACGGCGTCGTACTCCTTGTCAGTCGCCGTTAGGTTTTGCCCGAGCGTGAAGATGGCCTCGCAGTAGTAGGCGGACACGCAGAGCAGGGACATGAACGCGCCGAAGAAGACCAGGAAGTGCGTGAGCACCCAAATGATGTCGCCAGAGCCGCCGGGCTGGATGCGGCGGAGCGCGTTGGTGAACACGGGCGAGGTGTTCCAGGCCGCGAACGCAGGCACGCTGTCGCCCGACCCCGGAAGCGCCACGTCGGACTCGCGCGAGCCTGGGAGGGGCGAGGGAAACTCGGCGCCGGACGAGCCGCCCGCGTCCGAGCTGCCTCCCGCCCGGACGTGCGCCTTGCGCGCGTCCTCAGCGCTCCCGTCGCTGGGGCTCTTCGAGCCGCTGTCGCGCTGCGCGCCGAGCGCCTTGGCGGCGGACGAGATGATGCGGTGCTCGTCGCTCGAGTCGCGCTGCGCGAGCTCGTCGTCGAGCTCGTCGCCGGGGCTCTTGAACGAGATGGCGCCGCCCTTGCCCTTGCCCGTGCAGTGCAGCGTCAGGCGCAGCCAGCGGTCCGGGTCCGCGAGCGCGTCGGCGACCCAGCGCTCGAGGGTGAAAAACTCGTCCGCCGAGCGCGCGGTCCAGACGATGTGCACGGACTTGGGGAGGTCCTCGATCGAGTGGCCCGCGGCGCGGCGCTCGGCGCGCTCGTGCGCCATCTCGGAGAGCACGGCCCAGGCGCCCGTGATGCCGACGCCGCCCGCGGCGATCACCACCGAGTCGTGGTTTTCCCACTCGTGCGCCATGCGGTGCGGCGGGGCGACGACGCGCATGTCGACGCGCTCGCGGCGCGCGAGGCGGGAGAGCAGGTCGCGCGTGAAGGGGCCGGTCGCCTTGACCGAGAGGTGCAGGCCGCCGTCCTGGTCCTGGGCGCGGACGGTGAAGGGGTGCCACTGGAAGCGGGAGATCTTGGGGATGAGAAAGTAGACGTGGCCGATGGGGCACGAGCTGCGCTTGCTGTGCAGCAGCGTGATGTCGGCGGTGTTCTCGGTCGCGTTGACCGTGGCGCCGGCGACCGTGGTCACGTTGCCGTACGAGGCCTGGCGGAAGACGAGGTCGACCATCCAGAGCAGCGCGCCGGGGACGAACATGTTGTATCCTCCAAACCAGTGAAGGCAGGCGAAGACGACGTAGACGACAAACCCGAAGAGGTGGACGCCGTAGAAGAGCTCGAAGTGGTTGCGGCGCACCCAGTCGAACGAGGTGAACCAGAGCAGCAGGCCCCCGAACCAGGCGATGGAGCCGGCGAGGTTGTTGATGTACTCGTGCGAGCTCCAGTCGCGGAACTGGTAGAGAAACTCTCCTTCGTAGGTCCACAGCGCGTAGTAGGGAATGGTGTGCAGCGTGGTCATGACCATGGTGCCGTGCCCCAGCCAGCGGTGGTAGCGGATCATGCCGGCGTAGTCGATGCCGGTGAGCGTCTGCAGGAAGGACGAGTGCGGCAGCGGCAGGAAGAGCAGCCAGAGCGACCAGTAGAGCGCGAGGCCGGCGTAACGGGCAAACGTGTCGAGGTACAAGTAGAACGGCGGGTTCTTGGTGAAGAGGCCGACGCGCTTCAGCGGAAGGACCGAGCTCCTGCGGGTGTCCGCCAGGGGCCAGAGGCACCAGTACAGGTTCGCGGCCACGTAGAGCGAGATGAGCGTAGCGTCGAGCACGGTCATGCCGCCGCACCACCACGAGAAGAAGCGACGCGGCGGGAGCTGGCACTGCAGCACACGCCGCGCCGAGACCTTGAACCAGCGCAGTGCGCGCTGCGGCGGGCCCTTGGGCAGGCGGCGCGTGACGGTGACGAGGATGGCGCCGCCCATGAGCGGAGAGCAGGTCAGGATATCGTTGAGCACGTAGTACGCGTACATGCGCGGGTTGGGCACGCGCTTGTAGTTGACGGCGAGGCCGCCAGACGCATAGTGCGGGAGCCACTTGGCAAACTGCTCGTAGTTGGCCGAGGCGAACATCAGCACATAGAAGACGATGAAGGAACCGTAGACGCAAAAGTCGGCAAAAGCGGTGATCCACGGGCTCCACTTGGCCAGCCAGGCGTGCGCGCGCGCGCGCGTCTCCGACGCAGCCGCGCCCATGGCGCCTAGAGAAACGGTGGGGGCGGAGGAGGGAGAGGGGGTGATGGGAAAAGACGGATGAGAAAGATCAAAAGGCAAAAGCGGAAGAGCCTCGCGCAACGCTCCATCCCGACGCAGGAGATGAGCGCACACGCGTCTCCTCGAGGGCTCCCGTCGCTCGCCGCCGTCTCGACGAGGCTCCGCGGCCGCCCGCCCGCGCTTGGGTCCCCACAAAGTCCGCGAGGTGCCCCAAGGGCAGCACACTTGGCGCGCCAACCCCCCAACGCCCCTCTACCGGACCAGGTCTGCAACGCATTGGTCGTTCGATCCTTGACCAGATGACCTTTCCACGAGCTTTCACGGACGGCAATCTCCGCCTCCTCGTTCGCGGTGCCAACGGCGTGAGCAACCGAAGCGAACCGCAGCCACCCCGCCCCCCCCCCCTCTTCCCCCCCCAGCGCCCGCATGCTGGCGCCGAGCGATGTTTGGGGATCCCCGACGCCGCAAAAACGAAACTCCCCGTGGCCAATTGCCACCCACATGCCAATCGCATCGCGCACCTGGACGACAAGTCTACCGCGCGATCCGCCGGGAGTCGCGCCGGCGATGGGATGCGGGCTGGACGATGCCGCCGCCAGGAAGCGCGACGCGGCGCGGCCTCGCGAGCGCGGCGCGGCCAAACCCGGCCCGACGTCCAATTTGGCTTGTAATAATATGTTCGATCTATTCAACAAGAACGGCTCGTCAAGCCCGCGCACCGGGATATCTGACACGCCGGGCCCGCGGCTTGCGCCGGCGTGCGCCGGTTCCCGCCCGGGACCGGGCGTACGCATCCGCCCGCGCGCCCGCGCTCCTCGGCACACGCGCCCCGGAGCGATGACGTTGCGCATTCGCAACCTGACGAAAAAAAAACCGCGATCTGTCGCGACGCGGCGTGCCGTTTTGGGGGGGGCGGCGCCGCAACCGCGCATTCGCCCCAAATTCGCGCGCAGGGCCAAAGAACGCGAAAGGATGGCACGCGAGCGGCGCACAGGAGCGTCTGCACGAAGATGCCGCTCAACGTGCACATACCGAACCGTCGTTGCCGTGCCGTTGCCACAGGCACGCTTCGTGCGCGTTCGGCCGTTCCGCCGCCAGCGTTGCGGCTGTCGTGAGGGCGCGCGCTCGGCACGCGCGCGAGCGTGCGCGGGCGGGCCTCCGAGCCGCGCGGCGCTGACCCCCTCGAGAGTCGGGAAACGCAATACCAACAGGTGACGAATGGGCACAGAACCGCCATTGCGATTCGCTTCGACGACACGCGGGGCTGGTGTGCGCGGGATTGCAGCGGCGCGCGAAGCCCGCCTACGCGGTCTCGCGCCCGGGGTTTGCGCGGGCGCGATGACGACCCGGCGGGCGCGAGCGCAGCTCGCAAATCGCGAGCCCTACTCCGGATTGCCAAAACGGTGCCAAAAGTGTCGCGTGACGCGCCGGCGGGGACTTTGGGCGTTTCCCGGCGCCGTCTGCGCGCTAGCCTCACGGAATGCGCGGCCGCGCGCGGAGAGGGGCCGTGCGGTCAATTTCCGGGCGCGCGGGGGAGCCTCGCCGCCCGAGGCGCGGGAAGCCACGGCGGCGTTAGTATCGCGCAAACGGTGGCGAACGTCGCCGCAACGAAGCCTTCGACGTGTCGATTCGGTTGCGCGCTGCAACCCTCGTGGAGTGTCGGAGATTCCTTTCGTGCGCGCGACACGACGAGGCGTCCGGAACGTGAACGATCGCCGGCGCTTTCGACGAGGCTGCGCGGGTCGAGGGGAGGTGGGATGGGGATGGGGAGACGGTGGCATGGCGCAGACGGGGGACGGCTGGCAGGGCCCTCGCTACCTCGTTGGCTGTCTGCGGCTTTTGTATTTTTTGGCGACGTGCGCACGCGCTCGCGGCGCCCAGCGGGGCCTCTTCCGCGACCGCCCCGCGTCTTCCTCTCTGCATCCCGGGCTTGGCTCCCAGGGGCCCCTGGCGCCCGCGGCTTTGCCGGTAGACCGGCTGCGCGACGCTGCGGCGGGGATGAAACGGGCGGCAGCGGGAAAGCGGGTCGTCGCTGTGGGGAGGGGTGACACGTCGTGCGGGGCAGCGCGGCGCTGTAAAGGGGAGGGGGGCAGAAGGGCGGCCGACGGACGCGACCGAAGAGGCGTCAGCTTGGGCGCGTCGAGCAAGCGCGCCTGGTCGAACCGCGGGCCTTGAGCTTGGGAGGCTCGAGCTCGGCTGGGCGTACGGGTAACGTCTTCCGGGAGCTCGCGCCCATCCGAGCAAGCGGGCGGGCGCTCTCGCGAGCTCACGTCGGTAGAGTTAGACGTCTGCGATTCCCGCCCTCGGGAGGCGCGCGGCCAGGAGAGGAAAAGGAGCGGAAAGGCGGGGAGGAAACATGGGACAGAGGCGGAAGCGGGGAGAAGAAGGGAAACATGGGACAGAGGCGGAAGCGGGGAGAAGAAGGGAAACATGGGACAGAGGCGGAAGCGGGGAGACGAAGGGGGGGGGGGGGGGAAGGGGGCGGCGACGGCAGAGCCGGGCGCCGGGCGCCGGGCTCTCGACGTTGCCCAAGGCCGCGCCCGAGCGGCGCGGGCGCTTGGGCGCCTCTTTCGGGCCGTCCCACGCGCGCTTCCACCCGCGCGCGCGCGCGCGCGCGCCACCGCCGTACCGGGAGGGGGCTCCGGGCGCACAAACCCGGTCCGCGGCTCTCGCGACACCGACCCGTCCCCGCGCGAGCGCGCCGAGCAGCGTCGAGATCTCCGCGCCGTCGCCCGGGACGTTTGAATCCGCGCGCGCGCCGCGATGACGGCCCACGGCCCCGCGCGTCTCGCGCTGGCGCTGGCGGTCCTGCTCGCGCTCGCCGCGCCGGTCTGCGCCAAGCCCCGCTTTCTGGTCGGCGTCGGTGCGTCGGGTGTCTCCGCGACGGCCGATCGGACCCGCGCGATCGCCCTCCCGCTCGCCGCCGAGCCGCGCAGGGAGCGGACGCGTGCCCCCTCTCCCCCGCACGCGGCGACCGCGCTGCTGCTGGGCTTGCGCACGCCGCGATCGAGCGAACGCGGCGCGACCGACCTTCCTTTCCCCTCTCCGCGACCTCACGCTCGCAGGCAAGGGCGACATCACCGGCCCCGTTGCGGATGTCAACCTCATGGTGGGTTGGCGAAGGCGCAGGGCGGGCGGAGGGAAGCGGGAAGCGGGGGGGGGGGGGGGGGGGGGGGGGCGGGGG
>PGFX01002930.1:0-12779 GCA_003612995.1 Prototheca bovis | reverse complement strand
CCCCCGCCCCGCCCCCGCGCGCGCGCCTCGCTCCCTCCCCCCGCCCACCTCCTTTCCGCCCGGCTCTTGCCGCCCGACCGGTTCGCGAGCGCGCTGCGATTCGCGATCGCGCTCGTTTCGTTTGTCGTGCGATTCCGCGACGCGCGCTCGCTGGTCTTGGGCCATGGCTCAGACCGTCGAGCGCACCGGCCGCCTTGCTCCATGCCCCCCCGCGGCCCGCTCCGCCCCGCCGCGCACGACCTCGCTCGTCGACGGTCGCGCGCACGGATCGTGGATGCCCTTTTCCCCGCGGCACTGGGCGGGCGAGGACGAGGCGGCGCTGGCCGGGGACCCCGACTGCTCCCTGCGCCTCGTGGGCGCGGCGGGCTCCCCCGCCGAGGCGCCTGACACGCTGGCCGCGGGCATGCGGTGTCCGCGGCGCGCCGGTTGCCCCGCGCTCGCGGTGCCCGCGGCCGCCGAGGAGGAGGAGGCCGCGGCGGCGGCCCGCCGGGCCGAGTCTGCGCAGCGCGGGGGCTCGCTGCTCGCGGACGCGTGCGCCTCGGGCGAGCTCCTGGGCTCGGCCGCGCTCTCCGGCGAGCTCGTCTTCGCCGCGCGCCGCGCCGCTTCGCCCCTGGGCGTCCGGGGAGGCGGCCGCTCGGCCTCCTTTTCCGGGGCGTCGGTGGGGGGGGCGTCGGCGGCCCGCGTCGCCGCTCTGCAGCGCGCCTCGTCCGGCGCCGCCGACGCCGTGTCGTCCGCGCGGCGGTGCGCCACGCCCCCTCCCGGCTGGCCTTCTCCGCGCGGCGGGCGCGCGGGCGGCGTTCCTGCCTCGGCCTCCGCCTCCGCCCTTGCCGCCGCGGCCGGGTCCCGTCCGTCGACCCCCGTCGCCGCTGCGTCGCTGGGCGGCCGGCAGTTTTCGTCCTCGTCGCTCGCTGCGCCGGCGTCTCCCGGGTCGCCTCTGTCGCTGCGCCGCGCCGGGTCGGTCGCGGGCGCGGGCCCCGTTGCGCCCGCCCCCCTCCCCGGGTCGTGGGCCTCGGCGGCGCCTCTGTCCGCCTCGCAGCAGTCGCCCGGCGTGCGGACCGTTCTGCGCTCCTCCGCGTCTGCCTCGTCCCTGTCCTCCCTCTCCATGTCTCGCTCGCACTCTGCGCCCTCGCGGCGCTGGGCGGCCGCGGTGCGGTGCCGCGACCAGGGCGGCGCGCCCCCCCCCGGCGCGCCCGCCTCGCGTCGGGCCAGGCAGAGCCTCGGCCGCGAGCAGGCCGGGTGCGGCGTCGCATCCCCTCGCGCCGCGCCGTCGAGCTGCGGCGTCGCGGCGTCCTGCGCCCTGCAGGCCGCGCAGGCGGCCCGCTGCTCGCCGTCCGCCCTCCCGGCGACGCCTTTCACCGCGTCGCTGGCGGGCCCGTTCGCGTCCGGGCCAGCGCCCGCGCTCTCGCAGGCGTCCGCGCCGTCTCCGAGGCTGCTGTCTGCCGGTTGTTCGTTTGAGCGCGGCGTCGGACTAGCCTCGGAGGGCCGGCGGGCCTCGAGCGCGAGGGGCGGCGGGTCGGCGTCGCTGGGCGCCGGCCCCGACGCCTCGGACTGCCTGCTGCCCATCCGGCGCGTCTCGGGCGTCGTCCCCGCTCTCTCGCGCGCTCCCTCGCGCACGCGCAGCGCCTCGTGCCTGTCGGGGGGAGCGATGCGCGGCGGCGACTCGTGTCTGGCGGGGGGCGCGATGCGCGGCGGCGACTCGTGGACGCAGCTGCAGACGCAGCTCCTTCGCGAGCGCGAGCAGAGCGCCAGCCCCGGGGGCTCGTCCGGCCGGGGGCGGGCGTTCGCGGGCGGCCTTGCCGCCGTGGAGGCCAGTGGCGCGTCGTTCCAGCGGCAGGAGTCGCTGGCGAGGACCTCGACGACGCGCGAGCGCATCCTGGAGCTCGCCCTCTGCGACGACGCGCTCGGCCTCTCGGGCCCGATCCCTGACCTCCACCCGCCCGTCGGCTCGCCCTCGCCCCTCCCGGGGGGCCCGCGAGGCCCCGCCCACGGGCCCGCGGCGCACGCCGCCGGGGGGGACGGACCGGACGAGCGCTACGAGACGGACCCGGCCACCTCTTCCCGCGCGGCGCCCGCAGAGACGGAGCCAGAGGGTGCCAAGCCCCCCTCCGCGGCGCGCGCCTCCCCTTGCGCCTCTCCGCTCCCCTACGTCGCCCCCGCGGCGCTCTGCTCCCCTCCTCCGCCTCCTCCTCCGACCTTTGCGCCCTCGGCGTCGTCCTGCGCTTCTGCGCCTCGCCCCGTGCAGGCTCCGAGCCCCTTTGACGTCGCGGGTCCCTCTCTCGCGCCCGCGTCGTTCCGCGCCTCGACGCCTCCGCCGCCGATCCCGCTGCCGCGCCGCGTGTCCTTTTCGCGCCAGGCCGGCTCGGCGAGCGCGCTCTCGCCGCAGAGTTCCGCGGGAGCGGCCGCGCTGGCCGCGTCCTGCGCGCCTGGCGCGCCCGGGCCCCGGGCCGCGCCACCGCCCGCGCTCTCGCTGGCGTCGCCCGCCTCGCGCGGCATCCCCCGCGTGCCCTTGGCGAGCACGTGCGTGCCCGTCCCCTCGGCGCGCCGCGGGCCGGGCTCGTTCCACTCCTCCTCGCCCTCGCCGCTGGGACCGACGTCCGCGCGCGCGGACGAGGCGCTCTCCGAGTCGCTCGAGGGGCGCGTCCGAGGCGGCATCCCGCGCCTCTCGAGCTCGACCGCCTCGCTGGCGAGGACGCACAGCGCCGAGCCCGCCTGGGACTCGCTCCTCCTCGTGCCGGAACGACAAGGCACGCCCACACTCGGACCCCTCCCGCTCTGGTGATGGACTCTGGAGACCAGACAGAGAGAGAGAGAGCGAAAGAGCGAGGAGAACGAGAGCGAGAGCGAGAGAGGGAGCGAGACGAGGCGGGGCCCGCCGCCGTTGCCGCAGGGCCCCGCCGCTGACGTCGTCGGGCTCTGCTTTCCTTCCTTCCTTCCTTCCTTCGCGTCCCGCCCCGACTCTTCTTTTGCGTTCTCTTTCCTGCGTCTCTCGATGCTCGTGCGCCGTCTCCTCTCGGCCCCTCCCGCACCCGACGCGTTGCTCCCCTCCTGCCCCTTCTTCCCCTCCGCACACCCGTTTCCCCACATGCAGCCTCCCCCTCCGCCCTCCCCCCCCGTCTGCCTGCACCCCGAGCGTTCCCCCGACTCTTCCCTCTCACGGCCCGCGCCCCCTTTCGAGCCCTCTGCTCAGCACTTGTTCTTTTTTGGCGCACGCCGACCCCGTCCGACCGAGTCGCCGACTTTGCCGCACCCTCGCGTTCTCTCTCCCTCTCCCCCCCCCCCGACAGCCCAGCCTTTCCCCTGCTCTCTTCCTCCCTCCCCCGGCTCTCCGCGTCCATGCTGTCCGCTCTCTCGTCGCCCCCTCCGTCGCCCGGCTCCCGCTTGCGTCGTTTCCGAGCCCAGTTCCGAGCCCGAGTCTCGGGGGCCCGCGACGGAGAGTCGAGAGGGAGAGACGAACGCCGCTCGATCAGCCGACCGACACCCCGTGCCACCCTTCCGCCGGTCGCCTCTTCGATCCCTCCACCCCCCCCCTTCTCTGCGCCACCTTCTCTCCCCCCTCTGCCCCCCCACCCCCAGTTCTGCGCCCTCTTCCCTCCCTCTTCCCCCCCTCCAGTTCTGCGCCCTCTTCCCTCCCTCCTCTGTCCTCTCGCCCTCTCTCTTCGCAAGCGATTTCTCCCGTCTCTTTTCCCGACCGCTCTTCAAACAAAGAGAAAACAACTCTCCTCCCCCACCCCTCCCCCCATTCCCCCCGACCCTCACCGGTCCCAATTGCTTTCCCGTGCGCGCGCCCCCGCCGCGCCCTCGCCGCGCCTCGAATCCCGAAAGACGCCTCGGCGAAGCACCTCTCTTCTCCATGCCACGGCTTTGCTTCGCAGCCCGCGCCTCGTCCACGCCCCGTCCCCCCGTCCCGCCTCGGCGTCTCGCCGCCTCTGCTTCTTCGCCCTCTCCTCTCGCGCCCCCACGGCCCCTCGAGTCTCCCGCTCTTTCTCCCCTCTTCTCTCCCGTCCTTTCCGTCTCTCGCCTCTCTTCCTCTGCCCACAGACCTTCGCGCGCTCTCCCGTCTCCCGCCGCGCTCCGACGCGCTTGTGGCCGGGAGACGAGAGGATGCCGCCCCGAGCTCGCCCCCCCCCCCCCCCCCCCCCCCCCCCCCCCCCCCCCCCCCCCCCCCCCCCCCCCCCCCCCCCCCCCCCCCCCCCCCCCCCCCCAAAAAAAAAAAAAGCGCCGCACGCGCGCGCCGTAGCACGCGGTTTCCAGGCGCCGCACGCTTCGTTTCTCGACAGGCATCAGTGCTTCGATTGCCGCCGACGCATCGGCCGCGCAGCCCCCCTCTGCGCTCTGCCTCTGCGCTGCGCCCCACGCGTCGGCCGGCCGCCCGTCCTCGGGAATGGCGCCTCGCCCCTTTGCCGCGGCCTTTTTTCTATAATTCTTTCTCCGTCGTTTGTCCTCGAGCGCCCCTCGCATGCTTCGCCCCGCCCGCGTCGTCATCCATTCTTCGTCTTTTCCTTCTTCCCGTCATTTTCTTTCTTCTCGTCGTTTCCTCGCCTCCCGTCGTTTCCGCCGACTCGCCCCGCCGCTCTCGCCCCCGCGCCTTTCCCCTCTCCCCCGCTCCTCCGCTCCTTCGGCTCCGCCGCCCGTCCCTCCGGCTTCCCTCTTCTTTGCATGCCGTGTTCGACCGCGTCTCCCCCGTCGCACCCGCTTTGCTCGACGTGCCTCTTTCTTCCTTTTCTTCCCTGCCCGCCCGCACTCCTTCCGGCCCTCTCTTCCCCGCCCGCCCGCACTCCTTCCGACCCTCTCTTCCCCGCCCGCCCGCACTCCTTCCGGCCCTCTCTTCCCCGCCCGCCTGCACTCCTTCCGGCCCTCCCCTCGCTCTCCTCCCGCCCGTCCGCCTCTTCCCGCTTGTCCCTCTCGCGTTCGTGGCGTCTTCTCCCTCCCGCGCCCCGCGCGTCCGGGGCTTCCTCGGACCGTCCCGCCGCCCCCTTTTCCTTCCTCGCCGCTTTCGCCGTCGTGCCCAAAGAGTCGCCTCGCACGGCCAGGACGCCGCGTCGCCCGCCCCCACCGCGGGTCGACCGTCTGCGGCAGAGCGGTGCGTTCCCACCGCAGGTCGACCGTCTGCGGCAGAGCGATCCGCCCCTTTTGGGCTCGGCTTTCCGTCGGGGCCAAAAGGGCCCAAAGGGCTGCGACGCCCCCCGGGCGTCGCAGCCCCCCGGGCGCTCTTCCCTTCCCTCCCCTCGGCGTGAGCGCCTCGACGCCAACTGCCGTCCTTTCTCCCTCTTTCTCCGCCTGCCCGCCCCTCGACCGTCTCCGGGCCTCCGCCCGACGATGCTGGCCGCAGTCGCCAGACTCTGCCGCCGTCGCCATCGCCTGGCGGCCGCAGGCTCCGCCGCCGGCGCCTCTCTTTCCCCACCCGCGTCGTCCTCTGTCCTCTGCTCATCCCCCGTCTCTGCCGCAGCCGCCCACTTTGGGACAGTCCTCGATGCCTCTGGGCCCGCCCCCTCCGCTCGCGGCCCTCGATCCTTTCCCGTCTTCTCTTTTCTGGCGCTCTTCGCCCGCCTCGCAACGTTTTCTTCTCTCCCGTCGGTCGCCTTGAGACGACGACGCCCCTTGCTCTCTCTCCCGTCAACGCATGCTTTTCCCGCGCGACGCCGCGCCAACCGCCACGCCCTCGACCGCCTCGCCTTTCCCGACCGCCAAACCTCCTGACGCGCCGCCCGTTTTCCCCAGCCGGTCGGCACGCCCGACCGCGCCGCCTCTTCCCGACCCCCGTCCTCGTTCTCTCTCCTTTCTCCCCTTCCGACTTTGCCTGCCCGTCTTTCTCGCACCGCTCGCCGCACCGCGCCGCCACCACGGCCTCGCGACGCCGCCGCTCCTCCCCTCTCCGCGCCTCCCCGTGCTGCCGCCGCTCCTCCCCTCTCCGCGCCTTCCCGTGCCGCCGCGCTCTTTCCTTTGCGTTTTTCCCCCTCAAACTCCGCAGCAACGCTGCGCGCCCTTTCTTTCCTCTTCTCGCCGCTCCTTTTCGGCGCTTTCTCCCTCCGCGTCTTTTCGCCGGCCCGCTCGCACGGCCAGTCGCGACTGCGCGCCTCTCTCCTCGCCTCTTCCCCCGCCCTGTCCCGTTTCGCGCGCCCGTCTGCTTCTTCTTCCTTTCTTCCGGCCCTTGTTTCGTTCGCTTTCTCCTCTTTTTCTCCACTCCATTCTTCGTCCGTCCCGGTGGCTTCCGAGGGCCGTGCCATCGCACCGCCCTTTGGATAGGCACGCCTCGAGCCCCGCACCCTCCCCGGCTCCCCATCGCCCGCCCCATCGACTCGCCGCCCCCTTTCCGCTTTCGACCCCACCGCACGTCCACCCGAGCGTCGCTTCCCGACCCCCCTCCGCCCCCCCCCCCCACCGCTCTCCCCAACCTCGCCAGCCTGCGCCGTTTCCCCTCTCTGCGCCAGCTCTCGACGCCCCGCCTCTTCCCCGCGAGCGGGCGCGTCGCGCGGTCAGCGCGCGCCCTATGATCGCCACGACAACGCCGCGCAACACGTTTCTGGAACGCATTCACTAGAGAGAGAAAAAAAGGAAAAAAACGCGACGGAAAGGATCGAAAAGGGACGGAGACGCCAAAGGTGCCAAGCCCAGCGGGGGGCTCTCACTCGTCCCCCGCCTCCTTGAGGTGCGTCTCGGCGAAGACGCAGAGAGCCGGCACGACCTCGGCCGAGAGCGCGGGCCGCTCGAACAGAGCCAGCGCATACGCGTCGCCCTCGACCTCCCGCCACGCGCCCCCGCCGCCTCGGCCCGGGCGCGCCACGTGACACAGCGCCCAGCCGAGGCCCGACCCTGGCTGCGGAGGCAGCGACCGGCCGTAAGCCAGGGGGGGGGAGTGCTCCATGACCTCGAGCCGAACGCCGCGGACGTGCACGCCGCGACGGATCGCCTCGGACCGGTCGCGGCTCAGCGTCGCGCGAAATTCCGCCAGCTCCGCGGCGGGGAGCGCAGGCTGCGGCGGGGGAGAGGGGGCGTGAGAGAGGTCAGGAGGCGGCGAGGCGAGGCTGACGAGGAGGACGCCCTCGGCGGCCCGGTGAGGGGGGCGGGTGGCTCGGTCTCGACGCACCTCCCGCCGCCCCCCCTCTCGATGCGCCCCCCGCCCATGCTCGTTGTGCGCCACGGGAAAAAAATCCACCCCTGCTTTACCTCGACGGTGGAGGCCACGACGCGGTCGCGCTCGTCGAACACGATCACTTCGCGGGCGAACGGGAGCGCCGCTCGCGCGGCCGCGGTCAAGCCCCCCGGACCCGACATCGCGGAGGAGCGCGGCTGCGGATCCTGGCGCGCGCGAGACGTCCCTTTTTGCGGCGGAAAACGAATGCGGAGGGAACGGGCGCCCCTGGTCGGATCGCGGCGTGCGGTTGCAAAGGCGATCGGAGCGCCCTCTATGCGCCGAGTTCGGCCTCGCCCCCCGCGCGCGCGCGCGCGCGCGGGGGGCGAGGTCGCGGGCCGGCCGGCTTTGGACCCGAACGGCCGCGTCGCGCCTCGCTCCCCGACTCTCCCTTTGAAATCCGCGGCTCTTCGCCCATTGCGCTTGGTCTGGAGCGTCCCGCACGCGCGCCAAGAGGGCCCGACCGCGCCGGCGGCGGGTCTATGCTCGCGCCGCGCGGTTGCGGGCGGGCGGTTCCGGCGGCCGTGCTCGCTGCGATGCGCCTCGGCGTCCTGCGCGGGCCGCCGCCCGGCGCGCGCGCCCTGGCGACCGCGGCGCCGCGCGGGACCACGTCGCGGGGTCGCCCCGGCGTCGATGGCGCGTCGGATAAAAGCCGTCGGAGCTCTGGCTCGCGGTCCGGCTGGCGCGAGGGCGGCGCCGGGGCCGGCGGGAGACGAGCTGCGGTTGCGGCCAGCGGGGGGGAGGCGGTTCGGCGGGCGTCGCTGCACGCTCTCGCCTCGGCTGCTGGAGCCGCGGCGGTGCAGTCGGTGCGTGCGGCGGACCCTGGCGCACCTCTCGGGTCGCTCGGCGTAGAGGTGCCCGAGGCCACTCGCCTCGTTCCTGGAGCCGGAGAGCGGGGCTCGGGAAGGGAGGCGCCGTCTGGGATTTTCGGCGGCGCCGAGGGCGGGGCGGAGGAGGGGGAACGTGGGCCGTCGTCTTTTCGCGTCCCCCCCCCGTGGCGTCCCAGCGCCGCCCCTGCGTGGCCGGAGGCGTTTGCGGGCGTGTGCATTCCCGCGCGCGGGAACGCTGACGTGGGCCCGGTGACGGTGGTGGCCGTGGACCCCGACCTCTCCGGCGCCGTCGCCGTCCTGCGCTGGGATGGGGGGGACGGCGGCGACGCGGTGCGGGGGGAGCGAGGTGGGGGCGCGGCGGAAGCGACGTGGCGCGAGGAAGCCATCGGTGGAGAGGTCAGGGGAGGGGGCAGATCGCTTGGTCTGGGCGGTGCGGGGGGCGGGGGGGCTCGAGCGGAAGGAGACGGGCGGCGGGAGGAGAGTTTGGGTCGGCTGGCGAGCAGGGCTCCGGCGGGCGGACGGCTTGGGGAGGCGGAAGCGGTGGATCCGTCGTACGCGGGGCGGAGAGACGGGGTGGAACTGTTGGAGGTGGAGCAGAGAGACGGTGGGGGGCTGTCGGATGCGGGGAGGGCGACGGTGGCCTCTTCGTGCGTTTCTTCTTCCGCCCCCCCCTGTTCTGCTGCTCTTGCCGGCTACTCCACCCTTGCTGCCCGCGTGTCCGTCTTCGATCTCCCGACGCGCTCGGTGCCCACATCGACCCGCACGCGCAAGCGCCACGACACGCCAAAGCTGCTTGAGATTTTCAAGGGGATCGTGCGCGAGCACCGTCGAGGGGAGGCGCGAGGCGACGAGGGCGCGGCGGCGTGCATCGCCGCGCCCTCATCCCCCGCCCCCTCGAGCTCCCCGCCTCCCCTGCCACCTCTGGCGATGCTGGAGGCCGCCGTCCCCTCGCCGCTCTCGGGCAAGCACTCGTGGTTCTCGGCGGGCTACTCGGCGGGCCTGTTCGAGGGCGTGCTTTCTTCCCTAGACGGATTCCCGCCACACGCGGTGGGGCGGGTTCCGGCGGTGGTGTGGAAGCGCGACCTGGGCCTCTGGGGCGGCGGCAAGGCCGCCTCGCTCGAGCTCGCGCGCCAGCTCTTCCCGCAGGCGGCGGGGATGCTCGAAAGAAAGCGCGACCACGGACGCGCCGAAGCCCTCCTCATCGCCGCCTGGGCGGCGGGGTGCCGCAGGGAGAGGGCCGAGGCGGCGGGAGAGGAAGCAGGGGGGCTCGAGCGAGCGGCGGGAGCAGAGGCAGGGGGGCTCGAGCGAGCGGCTGACGACGCACAGGCGGCGTCGGGAGTGGGGGCGGCGCCGCTCGGCTGCGCAGTGACGGCGGGGATGATGTCATCGATCGACGACGTCGACGTGCTGTCGCTGCTCGACGACGCAAAGGTCTCGGAGGAGATCTCTTCGACCGAGGACGACGAGGATCCATGACGCGGAACGGATGGGCCAAGGGCACCGGGTCGCCCATCCGTTTGCTTCCTCTCCTTTTCCTTCCTCCTCTCATCGTCTCTTTCATCTTCTCCTTCTTCTTCTCCCTCTTCTTCTGTTTCTCCTTCGCTCTGCCTCTTCCCTCTCGCTCTTCTCCCTTTCTCCCCTCCCACCCTCTGCCTCTTCCTCTCTGCTTCCTCCTTTCCCTTTCCCTTTTCCTTTTCCTTTCTTCGCGTTCTCGCCCATCTGCGCCGTCGTTTTGTCCGCGTCGTGTTTCTATCTACACCGCGCTTGTATTTGCGCGACGCCGCCCGGGGACGGGGCGCCCCCCGCGCCCCGGAGAGAGAGCGAGACGAGGGCGGGAGGCGGGAGGCGGGAGGCGCAGCGAGGGCGGAGAGCCGCGGGGAGAGGCGCCAGGGGGGAGGGGAGAAGGGGGGAGGGCGAGGTTGGCGGCGGAAAGGGCAAAAGGAGGGGCAGCGGGCGAGGTTGGCGGCGGAAAGGGCGGCGCGAAAGGTGGCCGGGGAGTTGGCGGCGGAGGGGGCGGCGCGAAGGGCGGCCGGGGAGTTGGCGACGGGGCGCGGCGACGGGGAGGCGCGAACGAATTCTCTGTGCCGTTCGAACGACGAACGGAGGCGGAAAAGGGGAAAGAGGCTGGGGAGAGGAGCGGAGCGGGGCGGGAGGAGGCGGGGAGAGCGATGGGGCAGAAGAGACGCAGCGCGGAACGAGGGCTAGGCGAGGGTGTGTGCGAGAGAGAGGTGGGGAAAACTACGCAAGGGCCGAGAGGGCGCGAGGATGGGGAGAGAGGGGCCGGAGGGAGTCGGGGGCGAGCCAGAGGAGGGCGGGCAAGTCCCCCTCCCGCCCCCAGGTTTCGAAGCGAAGAGACTGCCCGAAGCTCTCAGAGTTGGCAGCGGTCTCGCTGCGTCTTCCCCGTCTCCTGCTGCTGGCTCCGCTCCGCCCTCCTGGCGGCCCTCTCGCCGGCGGCGCGGGCCCGTTCGAGGTCGCCTCGGACGTCCTGCCACCGGAGGACGGCTCTGGCAATCTCCCAGAGCGTGAGCTCCGGCCAGAGCTGCTTGGAGAAGAAGAGCTCGGCACACGAGCTCTGAAAGGTCAAAAAGTCCGAGAGACGACGCTCGCCAGACGTCCGGATCACCAGGTCCACCGGCGGAGGCGAGCGCAGCGACAGCTCCAGGGGCAGAGGCAGAGAAGAGGGAGGGGGGGAGACGTCGGAGGGAGAAAGGGCGTCCCCGGGAGGGGAGGAGGCGTCGGGGGGAGAAAGGGCGTCCCCGGGAGGGGAGGATGCGTCGGAGGGAGAAAGGGAGTCCCCGGGAGGGGAGGATGCGTCGGAGGGAGAAAGGGCGTCCCCGGGAGGGGGGCCGCCCTCATGGAGGGGGCGGCTCCACGCCCCCGGCGTTGGCCCCAGGGCGGCGAGGGACGGGGAGGAGGGGGGCTCGCGGCATGCGGGGAACGAGGGCGAGGGAGAGCCCCCGCTCGCTCCCGGTCCCTTCTCCGCTCCCTCGCACTCTCTCCCTTCCGGTCCCTCAGCTCCCGGTTCCTCCTCCGTTCCCTCGCGCCCGCTCCCCTCTCCCCGCGTTTCCCCCTCCTCTCCGGCCTCTCTCCAGGCCTGTCGGGGCGTGACGCCGAGCCGGAGGAGGGCCTCGGCTTCCGCCGAGGAGGTGAAGGCGAAGCAGACGTAGAGGGTTGCTTGCGTGCGGCTCTGCGTGGCTTCCTCGACGCCCCTGGCGGCGCGCGCGACGCCGGGCGGGACGAGCTCGCCGCGGCCCGAGACGACGACGCGGACGCGCCGCTCGCCGGCGATGGAGCCGTCGCGCGCCATGCGCGCAAACCGGTCCTCCGCGAGCGCCATGAGCGTCCGTTTCTCCTCCTCGGAGCGGCGAAAGTTGTCCACGGAAAACGCAAACACGCTCACGCGCGAAACGCCCAGGTCCAGGCACCACGACAGCGCGTCCAGCATCGAGTCGTAGCCCCGAGCGTGCCCCGCGATCGTCGGCTCGCCCAGACGGTCCGCGAAACGACGGTTCCCGTCCATGATGAACGCCACGTGGCGCGGAATCGGACGCGAAGAAAGCGCGAACGCAGTCCAACGCAGCGCACACCCCAACGCCGCACGACGAACGCAAGAAAACAAGGAACGGAGAGAAGAGGAAGAAAGGAGAGGGGAGCCGGAAGGGGAAAACGAGGAACGGAGAGGGGACAGAGCGGCGGGAAAAAGGGAGAGCAGAGAAAGCACCACGGTCCAGGCGCTCTCCCACCCGGCGCGCAAAGCGGACAGGCAGAGGGAGAGACACCAGAGGCAGGGAAGGACGAGGGCGTCCGACGCGAGGCGGAGGCCGGCGAGGGAAAAGGGCGAGGCCGGCGCCGGGGGGGGAGGGAGGGGGCCCGGCGCCAGGCCACCGCGTCCGCCCCCCGCGCCGAAAACGCCACCCACCTCTCGGGGAGACGCGCGAGGGACCGAAAACGGGACACGCCCAGCCCGGGACAAGCCCTCGGCGCCCTCAGCCTCCTCTCCCACCGCCCCAAGGAAGCCCTCGGCGCCCTCAGCCTTTCCTCCCGCCGCCCGGGGCAAGTCCTCGCCGACCCTCTCGCCACCCCTCTCGCCGCCCCTCTCGTCTCCGCCGGCCACCAGTCCTTCTCGGGCACCTCCCAGCGTCGCAAAGGGGTCGTCTGCAAGGCTCCTGCGACTCGACCCGCCCGGCCGCCCGGCCTCTCCGGCGAGCGGATCTTCGGGGCGCCCGCCCCTCTCGGCGTCCCCCCGCCCCCCAAACCAACTCGCCGACCCGCGCTCTCCGTCCGCCGGCTCCCGGCCCTCCGCGCCGCGGGCGCTCGAGGAGGGAGCCCCGGCCTCCCAGCCGCGGCAGCCCCGCGCCGCACCGCGCTCGCTCGACTCGTCGCCAGAGCTCTCGCCGCGAGAGCTCTCCCGAAAGCTCCCACCGGAGCTCGACTCGACCGCAGAGTCTGGAGACGCGCGCTCGCGCGGCGAGGCGGCCGCAGAGCCGCTCCACGAGCCGTCCCGGGAAGGCGAGGCCGCGCCGACAGAGAGAGGACCGCCCGGCGGGCCCAACGCGCCCGCGCGGGGCGCGCGCCCGACCGGGGAGACGACCGCGACGTCCATCGCCCGGTCGCGCCGCCCGGCGATGCGCCGGATGTCCAGACGGCCTCAATGCGCAGCTAGGAGCGTGCCGCGAAACGCGCCGGCCAGATCCAAACGCGGCGCCGGCGAAACGACCGGCTGCGAGCCGAGCCGGTCCTGCGCGCCGCGCGGCGCCCCAAGAAGCGGAGCGGGAGAGGTGCGCGGGAGGGGAGGGGGGGGGGGGGGGGGGGGGGGCTGT
>PGFX01002919.1:0-12820 GCA_003612995.1 Prototheca bovis | reverse complement strand
AGCTGTCCCGTCGCCTTCCTTGCCGCCCCGTTCTCTCTTTTCCCCGCAAACCAACCGAGGTGTTCTGCACCCGGGCGTCGCGGATAGGGCGTGGGAGAGGATGTGAGCGACGCCGCGGCGCAGAACACCTCGGTTGGTTTGCGGGGAAAAGAGAGAACGGGGCGGCAAGGAAGGCGACGGGACAGCTCGGACGGCGTCGGGCCGGGCGAATGCGGCCTGGGAGGACGGCGAGAAGGGCGTGGCGGCAGAGCCCTGGTGGGGCCCGGCGCGGACGAGGAGGTATGGAAAGGTTTCGGCGATGCTGCGGCGGGTGTCGGAAGCGTTCGAGATGCGACGATCTCGGACCGAACCCAGCGGGGTCAGGCGGAGCCTGGCGGAGCCTGAAGGGGCCGCGGGGTACGGGGAAGCCTGGGCGAGAGAGGGCCTGGGGCGACGGAATGCGATCAGAGGAGCTTGAGAGGGCGCCTGCTGGAGTGCGAGCACAGGCGAGCATCGGATGCGGAGCGAAACGGTTCGGAGGGTGGAGAGAAGGCGGGTCGGGAACCCGAACGCAACGAGAGACGGACGGAGAGAGGGGCAGGGGCTCCGATGCGGGAAAGAGGGGTCGGACGGAGCACAGCGGGCGTGCGCGCAACCGAGGTCGGTGCGGCAGCGAGAAACAACCGAAGCGCTCATGGACGGCTTCGAACGCGCACGGACGCTCTCACGCGCCGACCCGCGGACGCTCCAAGGGTCTTGTGCGGGAGCAAAGCGCGGGACGGGCGCAAGCGCGTCGCAGGCGTCGAGCGCGCGTGCGCAGGAGGGGCGAGGCGGCGAGGGGGAGGGGGGGGGGGAGGTGCGCGCACGCACGAAAAAAAACGGATTACTTGATGGAGTGCGAGCAAACGGAGCGAGAGAGGTGGTGGCTAAACGAAAAAGTGCCCGGAAAAGAGCCGAGGGCGGCGGGGGGGGAGGGGCAGACGGGGGGCGAGAAGGAGCGGGAGGATCGTACGAGGCGGGGTAAAAAAACAGACGGACAGGGAGACGAGGAGGAGAGCTTTCGAATTGGCCTGGCAAAAGGTTGCTCGGGGCTGAGGGTAGCGCGGGGGAGTGCTGCCGTCAGCATCGTCGTATCACGGCAGAACAGGCACACCGAAGGAGGCTGGGACGGAGCGAGACGAGGCAAGAGGGCAGCGTCGGCTCGGTCATCGGGAAGGCAGCCTGGCGGCGGGCAACGGAACGCTTGGGCGGAGGCGGGTGGGCGGGATACGCGGGGTGCGACCGCGGCAAGATCGGACGCGGAGGAAGAGGGGGTGAGGCGGTGGTAAGAGCGGGCAAGGGGGGGGGAGTGCGGGTACGGTGGTGGCAAGAAAGGGGTGAAGATGCAGGGCACGCCGATGGCAGAAGCGGGAGGAAAGAGGTCGACGCGCGGCCGGAACGAGCACCGTTGTCGTAGCGCAGGGTCGGAGGGGCACTCTGAGGCATCAGGTGGATGCGGTGGTGCCGTGCGGCACGAAGGGCGACGAAGAGACAGCGAATGAACGGGCGGACGAAAGCGAGAAGGGCGCGCAGCGGAGATGCACGCGAGTGGCCAAGAGAGTCGCACGGGCGATCCGGCAGGGTTGCGAAGGTTGGGGGCGTTGTCGACGAGCGGGGAGAGCAAAGGAAAGAAAAAGCGAGGAAGGGCGCTCGAAGGAGCAAAAGGCGACCGCGGAACGCGATAGCCGATGCGGCGGAGACAGTGGGGGCGGCAAAGGCAGCGACGGAGGAAGAAAGTCGCGCGCGGAGTGAAGATGAAACGACGTGGGGGCAGAGCGCAAAGTCGTCAACGACCGTGGGGCGGCGGGTGGAGGAAAGGGAGGGGACGGCAAAGGTCGCGACGGGCGAGAATGTGGGCAGTGACGGCGAGGACGGCGCAGGTGGGCGCAGCAGAGGCGCAGGTTTGAGAGAGGGAGAAACCGAAGCGCGAGGGCAAATCTTGGAGCCGCAGGCGAGCGAGGACGTCGCTGCGGAATGAGGGCGAGGGGAGAGGGCAAGCTGCAGTCGAGCGTCCAGAAGGGGCATCGGAACGGGTGGGCGGAAAGGGCGGGGTGCGGGGTGGCGTGGAGGAAGAGAAGGGAACCGGGCGCGGGCGGGGGAGGGCGGAACCCGAGAGGAAAGCACGCGCCGAGGGTCGCCGGAGTGGCAGACCACGGGGCGCGCGGGACGGAGAGCCGTCAGAGGGGCTGGGGCGGTTGAGGCGTCGCGACGAGGGGTCGCGGCGCGATGGAGCATGAAATCCTGGGTGGGGCTTGCGGGAGGAGCAGGCGCGCGGAAAGCGCAGCCCTGCGTGACTGATGAGCGGCGCACGAATGTGCGCCGCTCGGATGCCTGTCGGTTGCGCGGGTGCTCGCATGCGTGGGAGACGGGAAAGGGCAGGCAGCGGACAGGAGGTCTGGAGAGGGAGCTTGGGCGAAAGGACGTCGGTGGAAGCCGGCGAGGGTCGGTGGGCGTAGGTAGGCGACGGGAGGCGTTGGCGGTCGTCGAGGGAAGCGGGCGGTCAGCGAAAAGGGTCGGCGGTCGCCGGCGGCCACCAATGGGCGTGTATGGCTTGTCAGGAGGCGTCACCGCGCGATCCAAACAGCAAACGGGAAAAGGAAGCGATGGAGAGGGCGACCTCCCGACGCAAGGTGTGGTGGGGTCTTGGGTCGCGTCGCGAGTCGCGGCGGCGGGCGGTCCCCTCGCTCCGCGCCGGGCGCAGGCGTGCGGGGAGCGTCGCGGAGCATTCTCGAGACACCCATCGTGGAGCACAGTTGGCGCCCGAATCAGAACGCGTCGCCAAACCGCTCCCGGGCGTGGTCGAGGAACCCTTGCGCGAGCCCGATGCAGTCCGTGATGGAGTGCGGCCCCATCGATGCCATGGACCGCAGCGCCTGGTCGGGACGCAGCACGGCCAGCATGGAAAACGCAAATGCCGCGAGCTCGCTGTGCTCCTTGCGCTTGCAGGCGTCCAGCGAGTCGACCATCCCTCGCAGAGCCAGCGCCGATGAGGCGCCGCCCGCGAGCGTCGTGGTGGACGTCTGGCACGCGAGCGCCATCGAGGGGTGAAGGGCAAGCTCGGCCGATGGCGCTGCGAGCGACGAGGGGGCCGAGCTGGCGGCGAGTTCCGCACTCCCGTCGTCCTCGTCGCCCCGCTCGGCGGCCCTGGCGGCCGGACCTTTGCGCGCGGCGCCACCCAGCACGGCGAGGAGGCGTCTGCGTTCCGCGCGCAGCACGGCCTGCCTCCGCACGAAAATGTTCCAGATGCGCCGGACGTGGCTCGCCTGCCAGCGCTCGAGATAGTTGACGCGGGCCATGCGGCGCCACTGTGCGGCGGCCACCGAGGGCAGCTCCGAGGGCGGCGAGCCGCCGTTGCAGAGGCCCACGACCACGTGCGGCCTGTAGCAGACGATCGTGTTGTACAGCATGCAGTACTCCTGGAAGCGAGCCTCGCACCAGTCCGTGTACTGCCGCCGTGCCTCGTCAGCCGAGGCCGCCGGCCCCAGCAGGTCGGGGCGACCGATCAGCGCCGCAGGCACCCCGGTGAGCTGCAGCCGCTCGGCTTTGGCGGAGGAGGGCGACGGGCCGCAGGGCGGCTGCGGGCCATCGAAGGGCGAGATGGGCACGGGTGCTCGCGAGGGAAGACCGCCCTGGGGCCGCATGCGCGGAGGAAAGTCGCCCAGAGGCCGCAGGCGCGGGGTCGCGCCAGAGAGGCCCTGTCCGCGACCGGTGAAGCTGCGCCTGCTCTCGTGAACGCCCTGTGCGACCTCGCCGCGTCGAGGCGCGCTGAGGAAGAGCGCCGGGGCGATCTCGGCCCTCGAAGTCGGCAGCTGGCGCTCGGGCGGTTCTCTGGGCGCCGACGCGCATCCCGCGGAGGAGGAAGAGGGCTCGCTGGTGCCGGGGGGGGAGGCGAGACAGGTTGGGGAGGGAGAGGCGTTGGGAGGGGCAGCGGGCAGGGCGGAGGAGACAGAGAGGTGGGGCCAAAGAGTGGAGAGCGACGCAGAGAGCGGATGGTCCTTGGCGTCCGGCCCGACCGCGTCGGACCCGTCCCCGGTGCCGCATGCCCTGCGAGAGCCGCCGGCGGCCTTGCCGGCGCTCCCGACGTCGTCGCCCTCCGCAGCGCCGCTCCCCTGGCCGTCCTCCCTTGGGCTCCTCGCGCCGCTGCTCCCCCGGCTGCCTGTCCCCACGCTCCTCGCGTCTCCGCCTCTCGTCCCGCTGCTCCCTTTGCTGTCGGTCCTGGCGCTCCCGCCGCTGTTGCTTCCTCCGCTGTCGGACCGAGACCCCTTGCGCCCGGCCGCGCGGGGCGCGACACGCTGCTTGGACCCGTAGAGGTCGAGCTCCTCGAGGCTCGAGTGCATGATGGTGGGAGGAACGAGCCTGCGGGCTCGCTGGCCGCCAAAGGCGCCCTCGCGGTCGTTCCAGAGGTCCTCAAACGAGGTGAGCGAGGAACGGTACGCCGAGCTGGACGTCTTGGACCCGGACGAGGACGTGATCGTCCTGGACAGCTCGATCGGCGGTCCGGAGCCCAGGCGGGCCCGCATCTCGGCCTCGGCCAGCTCGTCCTCGGCCAGCTCGGCCTCCTCGATGCGCCCGCGCAGAAACCCGACGGCCTCCCGCAGTCGCGCGCCGTGCGACATCCACAGGCGCGAGACGACCTCTGCTGGAGCATCCAACAGCCCCGCCTCCATCCAGGCAGCCAGCAGGTCTGCCGGCGCCGACTCAGCTGCCGGCAGGGGCCCCGAAGGTGGCATCGCGTGGGAGGGGGCGCCCAAGCCGGGTCGTTCCGGCGCGGCTTCGACCTCGCCGCGCTCCGTACGAGCGGCCACGGGAGCGGCTGCCCTGCGCGCCGCAGCGCCGGCGGTCCCGACGAACCTGTGCCCCGCGCCGTGAACCGTGCGCGAGCGCTCGGCGGCGAGCTCGGCGGCACGCTCGGCAACGTGCCCGGCGGCGAGCTCGCTGACGCGCGCGTCGACGCTCCCCCCGCTCTGCCATCCGCCGATGTCCTTTTCGGCCGAGGCCCCGAGCGTTTTTTCGTCGCTGTCCCGCGACTCGTCGCTGCCCTCGGCGGCGGCGGTGGCGGCATCGGCGATGACCTGGCGCGCCCGCTCGGTCTCGGCCCTGGCGGCGCGATCGTCTTCGAGCATCGCCACGAGCGCGGCCTGGCAGCATCCCAAGAGCACAAGCTGCCCGGGGCTGATCCTCGGATCCTTTTCCATGATCCGGACGACGTTCGGGCGAGAGACGAGCTCACGCAGCAGGCACGCCACGGGGTCGGGAAGCGGCCGACGGCGGGCCGACTCGGAGAGAGCCAGGCGGTAGATGGGCGGCGAAAGCGAGGGCGAAAAGGCAGTCTCCAGCGCCGCCGCAGAGGTAGAGGGAAAAGGCGTCGAGTGTCGCGGGACAAGAGGCAAGGCCCGAGCCGGGCGGGGGGCGGCGGGTCGCGAGGCGGCCGGCGCGAAGCGCAAAGGCGCGGCGAGGGGCGGCGCGGAGGCGACCAGCGCGTCCGTCGACGGTGCGGGGTCCGCGTCCATCGGCGCGGGGACGTCGACAGAGTCCCCATCTTGAAGACCAAGCGTCCCTTCGCTGAGTGAAACCGTCGCGTCCGTCGCGGTTGCTCCCGCGAACAAGACGCGCGAGGGGGAGTCCACCTTCATCCCCGGCGACCAGCCGCCACCGCCCAGATCCTCCTGCATCTCCGTCCTCTCCTCCTCCTCCTCCTCCTCCTCCTCCTCCGAGATGGAGACCTCGGGAGATGAAGGCAGCACAGGTGGCGGCGGCTGCGCTCCGATCGCGGAGCGGTCCACCGCGCCGACGTCCGGCGCCGCGCCCGCTTCGCTCACGTCCCCGCCGGGCGCCGCGCCCGCTTCGCTCGCGTCCCCGCCGGGCGCCGCGCATGCCCCCTCCAGGTCCGTGCCTCCGACCTTGTCCTCGCTGTCCCTGCGCTCGTCGTCGCTGTCCTCCTCGGCTTCGAACTCGGACGCGCTCTGGCACTCCGCTCCATCGTCAGCCAGAGGAGGCAACAGGTACCTGTGCAGCGTCCGTCGCCGGCGGGGGGAGCGCGAGCGGCCGAGCGGGGAGCCCATCTCCGGCGGCTTGCCGCCCGGCCCGCCGTCCTTGCCGCCCGCCAGGGGCGAGTCGGCGGCGCCCACGCGACCGGCAGGGCTGGAGGCCGAGTCGCGCGTGGACGTCGAGTCGAGAGCGGACGCGGTCTTGGCCAAGGACGCGGAAAAAGCAAGCGACGTCGGGCCGGGCGATGGGAGCGGCGATGTGGGGTCGGTGACGGTCGGGAGGGGGGCGGAGGGGGCGGGGGCGGGAGCGGCAGCCCGGACGCAGGGGAGCGCCGACGCCGCGCGGACGGCCGGAGAAGCGGCCGTTTGAGAGGGAATCGCCGCCCCGCCGTGGGATGCAGCAGCGGTCTTTGCAGGGCCGTCGGAGTCGGGGGAGGCACCCCCACGGGGGAGGGACAAAGCCGCGGGCGGAGGCGTGGTGGCCGCCGAAGCGGCCGCGCGAGACTGAGCGGGGAGCCCCACGGACGCAGGCGCGTCCGCGGACGTACCGCCCGACGACCGGGTGAGGGCGGCGTCGGCGTCGGGCGGCGCCTCGATCGCGCCTCTGCCGTTCGCCTCTGTCCCTCCCCGCTCGCTTTCGGCCCTGGTCCACGAGCCCGTCGCGATCGCGAGAGACCCCGCGTGGCGACCGATGCACCTCCCGAAGCCTGCATCTGCCCAGGAAGACGCGCCCTGACCGATTCGCGAGTAGGCGCTCGGCCCTTTGCCGAGGAGGCGGGGGGCCGTTGGCGGGTCTGGCCGCGCCGCGGGGTCGTTGGCGGCCTCCAGCAGCGACAGCGAGTCGTCGCACGTCGCGAGCATGCGTTCGCGAGCGACCACCAGATCGCTCAAGTCGGCGTTCTCCCGCCGAGCGGCCTCCAGCTCGGCAGACAGGCGCGCGTGTGCCGAGGCGATCTCGCTCGCCGCCTGGCGCTTCCGAGCGCGGTACTTGGCCTGGGCGCTGCGCGAAGGAGGGTGGGAGAAGAGCGAAGGGGTCAGGAGCGTGGATGCGGAACGGGAGAAGATGGGGGGGGGGCGGTGCGGGATCACGAAACAACCGAGGGAGGAGACGTGGAGACCTCCGCGGCCGCTCATTCCCCTCGGTCCTCCACCTCTCCCGCTCCTTCCGCCCCCCCGATTCTCCATCCCACACGCACATCTTCGCCCGCTGCCCTCCGTCGCTCCACCCCTCCTCTTCCTCCGCTCCCTCCGCCCCTCCACCCCTCCGCCCCACCCCCATCACGCCCTCCGCCCTCCCCGCGCCCCCCTCCCCTCCCGCTGCAGTTCGTCCGCACGTGACCGCCGCGCCCCTTTTCCCGGCCCCCCTCCCACCCTCTCCCGCCGCCACCCTCCGCGCGGCGCCTCCGGCCATCTCGGCCCGCGGCCCCCTCCCCGCCGCCCTTGGAGCCGTGCTTCGCGTTCGCGGCCGCGCACGCGGCCGAAAGGCCGCACCCGCGCACAATTCCGTCCTTTCAAATGCCCGTCGCAGCCCATCCCGAAACGTACACTTTATTTCGAGCTCGAATGCTGCTGATTTTCGAGTCATGGTCCCTCGCCTCGCCGGAGCGGGCGCTCGCCAGGTCTCCGCGCCCCGCGCGGAGACCTGGGCGGCGCCGCGCCCCGTCGGCCTCGGCCCCATCGGGATGCGACGGTCCGGGCAAAAATCCCCAATCGAGCACCTCCTCCAGCCACGCATTTGTGTCCTGCAAATCGCACGGATCCGTCCTCGCGTCGTCGTCCGAGTTGCGCATGACGCGAGAGAGCCGATCGAGGTGGGCTTGCCGAAAGGGAATCTCACCCGGGCGCTCGAGCGCGGGGGTAGCGGGACGGAGGACCGCGCCGACGGCGAGCGAGACGACGGCGGCGGCGTGCCGCGACGCCCTGTCGCCCCTAAAAGCGCCGCGACGGAGGGCGGCGCCTCGCAACACCGCCGAGCCGGTCTGCCGCGCCGAACTTTGGCCGCGGGCGGCCCGTCGCGGCGCGCGCGGGGATGCATAGCTGGAGGGGGGGGGGGGAGAGCGCGGGCGGGGCGTGATGGGGGTGTGGGGCGGACAGAATGGGGGGCCGAAAGGGTCCACCTGGCCGCCGCGCTCCCTGCGCGGGGAGCGTGCGATACAGAACGGGCGCGGCGGTGGGGGGGGGGACCCAGAATGAGGAGGTGCGGGGCGCGGGGCGGCCGGAGACCCAGAATGAGGCGAGGGGTGACGCGGAGGGGGGGGCCGGGGGTGCGGAGACGGAGGCGGCGCGGCGAGCGGGGCCCCGGGATGCGGAGATAAGGGGCGGCGTGGAGGAGCGGAGCACGGAGCGACGAGGTGCGAGGCGCGGCGAAGAAACCAGAGCGGGGGATTTCGAGACGCAGGAAGAGTCCGCGCGCGGGCAAACGCACATGGGGAGGCCGAAACGGTGTTTTCACGCGCCGTCGACGCGCTCGCGCGGCCACCTGGTGCACGCTTTAGCCCGACGATCCGCATACCCGTGATCGCATCTTGCCTCGAGAGACTTGCGCGACGTTGCAGGGTGTGGCGCGCGCACGGTCACAAAGCGGCGGGAGGAGGGGTCGGGGCAGAGGAGGAGCGCGAGGATTGACGCAGGCTTCCCCTGCCCCTCTGCTTCCCCGTGCCGCGTTCCCTGGCGGTTTTCAGCGAGGATCGACTGGGAGAGGGGCCGACCGAACGCGTAGCAAAGGGGGCGCGAGTGACGCAGAGAGAGCACCTGCGGGCTCGAGGGTCGAGGTCAAAAGTTCAAGAGGCGTCGAGAGGCGCCAGAGGGGGGGTGGGGACGGGAGCGCGAGGGGGAGGGGCGCGGCGCGGCACGCGCGAGGAAAAGGCGGGTGATGGGTGAAGAAGGTCGCAAAAGGGGAAGGGGGGGAGGATGACGCGTTGCGGGGCGAAGGGGCTTCGGAGCACGCCTCGGGGAGGAGCCTGCGCAGGCGCGAGCGTGGAATGGGGGGTCGTTGGAACGCGAAAACGAGTCCGAGAGGAACGGTCGTGGGCGCCAGGGGCGGAGGGGGGCGGGAAGAGCCGCAAAGAGACCGGCGCGGCAGGCCGGGGGACAAAGGGTCGTGGGGCGGGCGTGGGACGAGGCGTGAAAAACGAACGAACGTGAACGCGAAAACGGCGCGCGGCGTAGCGAATGCGCGTGGCGGGGGAGAGAATTCGAAAAGGAGACAACGAGAGAGAGAAAGAGAGAGAAAGAGGGAGGCGTAGCGCAATCCAAAGACAAAGGCGCACGGGTGAGCCAATGGGCGCAGTGCGAATCGGATCATCAAGGTCGGGGCAGGGGCCGCCAGGCCAGGCGCGGTCCGAGGTGGAGAGCGCGAAAACTGCGTGCAGAGCGGCAGAGCGCCCGAGGAGAAGAAAAAAAAGGACGGAAGGAGAGAGCATGGTAGCAAACAACGGTGTCAATCGTTGCATCAAGTCGAAACGCACAAAGGGAGAACGAAAGGGGCGCTGGGGGAAAGAAGAAGAAGAAGAAGAAGAAGGAAGAAAAAAAAGGGGAAGGAGATGCAACTGGGAAAGGACGAAGGGGAAAAAGGCGCGGCGGGAAGCGGAGCGGGTCGGTGCGGCCGGGGGGGAAGATGCCAGATGCGACCCGGCTGCAGAGGCGGTCGACGGGAGGGCAACGAAGAGAGGGAAAGGGACACGCGAAGCAAAGTGCGGACGTAAAGAGACGGCACGACGGCGGCACGACCAACAAATCAGACAAAACGGTGTACGGTGCACCGAGACGCGGGGAAGGGGGCAATGGCGCTTCGCGGGCGGGAGGGGGGATGCGGAGAGTGCCAAAGGGCGGGAGGGGTCGTCGAGCGCGTGGAGGGGCGAGGGAGGAGGCACGCGCGGAGGCGCGTAACGAAAGAGTCGCGCGGCCGCGCTCGGAAGGCGATCGAAAAGACGACTCGGACGTCGCCGCTCCGCGCCTCTCCGCGCCTCTCTGTCCCTCCTCGCCTCGGCCGGAGGGCCCGTCCGGCGCTCCTCGTGGGGAGGCCGGTGGGTCTCGACTGCCATCGTCGCCATTGACGATCCGAGACGGCCTCGGAAGGGGTGCGCCGACGATCCGAGACGGTTTCGGAAGGGGCGCGCTGACCGGGGCAGGCGAGGAACTCCCGTGGGGGCGACGGGGGGGCTTCCTGGGGAAAGGGAGAGGGAACGAGGTGGGGAAAGGGAAAGCGCAGCTCTGAGGGAGGGCGGGGAACGAGGCCGAACGCGTGGGAAGCGTCGCCGCGTGCCGGTGCGGGGGGAGGAGGGAAGGTCGGCAAAGGGCGTGCGGAGGGGGGAGGAGAAAGGAGAAAAAGCAGGACGAGACGGTGGACGGGTGCCGGCAAAAGTCTTGGCCAGTGGGGAGAGAGCCAGAAGAGACGACCGGGGACGAGGGGGAAACGAAGGAGGCGATCGAGACGACGACGCAAGCGGACGGGCGGCAGAACGGCGAGACAGAAGAGGGGAACGCACAGATTCGCTTCGTGGGCGGAGGGGCGAGTTCGGGAGGGAGCGGAGCAAAGGTACGAGCCGGGAGCGGAGGGACGAGTTGAGGGTGGAGCGGGCGGGGGGAAGCGGCAGGTGTAAAAAAATCAGCCTGTTCCCTCAGGCGCCCCACATCCCGGCGGCAACGTCGAGGATGCCCGCGGCCAACTGCTCGACGTCCGGAAAGTGCGGCCAGGCGGCGCTCATGGACATGAGCGCCTGGTCCGGTCGGAAGGGCGAGAGCACGGCCGCGCCAAAGTTGATCAGCTCGATGCGCTCCCGCCGCAGGCACGAGTCGAGCGCCTCGAGGATCGAACGCATCGCCAGCGAGGCCGCAGCCGACGAGGCCAGCGACGTGACCGGGAGCGAGGAGGGAGAGGAGGAGGAGGAGGAGGAGGAGGAGGAGGAGGAGGACGGCGGGGGCGCCGAGGCCGCGGCCGGGGGCGGTGCGGACGGGCCCGCAAAGCCCGCGTCCGGACCAAAGCCCCCGCGGGGAGGGGCGGGCGGCAGGCCGTAGGCCCCTCCCGCGCCGGGAGGGTGGTACGCGCCCAGCGGGCCGGCGCCGGACGGCGGCACGGGCGGCGCGGCCCAGCCGCCGGGCGCGAACGGGGGCCCCCCCGGTGCGGCGCCGCACGCGGGCGCGGGGTGCGGCGCGTACGCATGCGCGTGCGCATGCGCGTGCGCGTGGGGGTGCGGGTGAGGGTGCGGGACCCCGTAGGGCGCGGCTCCGAACGGGTGGGCGGGGCCGCCGGGCCCCCCGGATGCCGCTCCGCGGCCCTGGCCGAACGCGCCTCCCGCGGAAAAGCCGCCCCCTCCCCCGGATCCGTGGCCGACGGGTCCCTTCCCGGCCGACGCGGGCGCGCCCTCCCCCCGCCTCGCGCGGTCTTCCTCCCCCGCGGCGACGACGAGGAGGGCGGCGACGAGCCTGGCGCGTTCGCTCGCGAGCGCGGCGCGGCGTCGCTTGAGCGTCTCGGAGGCTCGTCGGACCTCCGCCACCTGCCACTGCTCGAGGCGGCCCTCGCGCGCCATGCGTCGCCACTGCTCCGGGCTGGACGAGGGCGGCTCGGCGGGCGGCACGCCTCCGTTGTAGAGGCCCAGCACGACGGTCGGGCGGAGGGCGACGAGGATGTGCAGCAGGATGCAGATCTCGTTGTGTCGCTCCTGCGTCCAGTGCAGAAACTCCATGCGCGCGTCGTGCGCCGAGGCCGGCGGGCGCGCGAGCGCCGGCGCCGTGGAGACCACGAGCGCGGGGGGCGGCGCGGGCCGCGCGTCCTGGCCGCGGGTCGGCGGCGACGGAGGGTCGCCCCCGGCGGCGGCCCCGCCGGCGGCGGCGAGCCGCTCGTCGCGCTCGGCCTGCTCGAGGCGCTTGCGCAGGAAGACCACGCCGTCCCTGATGGCCGTGGCGTGCTCGCCCCACGCGCGCGAGATGACCGCATCGGAGGCCTCGAGCAGGCCAGACTCGACCCAGGACGACAGCAGCTCGGCCGGCGAGACCGTGCACGCCTCGCACGCCATCGCGCGCGCGCGCGCGCGCGGAGAGCGCGACGACGAGCACGGCGAGGAGGAAGAGGGAGAGCAGGGGGTCGACGACGACGAGGGGACGGACGCCGAGTGTGCCGGCGACCGGTCCGCCGACCGGTCTCCGGCGCACGTGACGGCCCCGGCCGCGCCTCCGGCCCTGGTCGCATCGCCTCCTCTCTTCGGCTCTCCTCCTTGGCGCGCATCTTCGCGTTCTCCCTGGCGGTCCCTCCTGCGCGCCTCCCCCTTCTCCTCTTCCTCGCCCTCCTCCTCCTCCTCCTCCTCCTCCTCCTCCTCCTCCTCGGCCTCCTCCTCCTCGGCCTCGACGCTGGCGCCGCCGAGGATCACCTGGAGGGCGACGCGGCAGCAGCCCAGCACGGCCACCTGGCCGGGCTGGATGTTCTCCTCGCGCTCGAAGATGGGCGTGGGGTCTGCGCGCCGCAGCAGCTCGTTCATCAGCGCGAGGAGCGGCGCGGGAAAGGTGACGGGGAACACGCGCGGCATCAGCGACGACGAGGGTGGCGGCCACGATCCCAGCGGCGACAGGCACGTGGGGCCGCCCTCGCCGTGCCCGGCCGGCCCGGCCGCGGGCCCGGGGCCCTCGGCGCCGCTCGCCGCGTCCTGGCCGCGCTGCCACGCCGACTCGAGATGCCCGCGCACGATCTCCTTGGACCGCATCGCATCCAGGGACTCTTGCAGCATGAACCCGATCGTCTCCTGCAGCGGGATCGAGTACGGCAGCGGGCCCAGCGGGGTGCGCGCCGCGGGGCGCGCCGCCCGCGGGGCCGCGTGCGGAGC
>PGFX01002908.1:0-12844 GCA_003612995.1 Prototheca bovis | reverse complement strand
CCGGCCGCGGGCGGGGCCGGCGGACCGGGAGGGGGGGGGATCCCCTCGGCCCAGGGTCCCGGGGGACGGTACCCCCCCGCACGGCCGGGCTCGGCCGAGGGCGGCGCGCGAGGCGCAGGCGCGTTCGGAGGCCGCGGCGGCCCGGGGGGAGGCGGCGCCTTTGGCGGCCGCGGCGTTCCCAGCGGACTTGCGCCGCACCACCACCCGCAGGCGCCCGCCTCGCTCCCGGGGCTGCGCCCCGGCGGGCGCCCCACGGTGCTCCCCGCCTGGAAGACGCGCGAGGCGGCCGGAGCCCACGAGGGAGGGGCTGAGGGACCGGGAGGGGGGCCCGGCGGCGGGTGGCAGTCGGACCCCAAGAGACCCAGGCGGTGACGGCCGGCTTCGCCGGTAAGCTGATGCGCGAACTATTCCAGGAGACTCCTCGTCGGCGCGTTCCGTCGACAGGCACCCCCATCTTCCCCCCTCCCACGCGCGGCCTCCTTTTGCAGCTCTTCTTTCCAGTGCCCGCCTCCGACTCTTTTCCCCTCCCGCCTTCCGTCCGCGCGGCGCGGAACTCTTTCATTGGACCCTGTCCAGGCCAACCTCGACGGTGCCGCCAGAAAAAAAAAAAGAGGGAGAGAGATGGTCGGGAGGGCGAGGAAGATCGCACGGCGCAAAGCCAGGCGAGCAGAAGCGAGCAGAAGCGAGCAGAAGCGAGCCGAGACAAATGCAGGGGGGGGGGGATCGAGCAAAGGAAAGGTGAGTGAAGACGGAGGGCGAGGAGGAAAAACGCCAGCCGAGGAAAGGAAAGGAGGATGGTGACAGAGACAAGGGGAAGAAGAGGGACAGGGGGGGAAGGAAAAAAGAAAACAATGCCAGCGCCAAAGGGGAGTGAGCGTGTCGTGTCTGAGCACGCATGGTTCCAACCGAAAAGAAAGGGGAAAAAATGAGAGTCAGGCGCTGCTCTCGTCGTCGCGTTGGTGCGTCGAGTGCAGCCGATCGAGGGCGCGTGGGCCGCGACGCGATGCTGCGGCTTTGGCGACGAGGAGCGCAGGGGAGGGGGAGGCAAGAGGACGCGCGACAAAGGGGTGAGAGGAGGAAGCCGGCGCGCAGCGAGGAGGGGAAAGGCGGAAGGAAAAGGGAGCGGGCGAGGAGGAGAAGGGCGGAAGGAACAGGGAACGGGCGAGGAGGGGAAAGGCGGAAGGAAAAGGGAACGGGCGAGGAGGGGAAAGACGGAAGGAAAAGGGAACGGGCGAGGAGGGAAAAGGCGGAAGGAAAAGGGAACGGGCGAGGAGGGGAAAGGCGGAAGGAAAAGGGAACGGGCGAGGAAACGGCGCGTGGAGGATGGAAACGAATGGGTGCGGTGAGATGAAAGACAGTGAGGGAGGGAGCGCGGAAGGAGGGAAAGAGTAAAAGGGGGCAGAAGGTGGGAAGCCTCAGTAAACGGCGAAAGAGAAAACAGAAAAGGGAAAAGGCGCGAGGAAGTGGCGAAAAAAGCAGACCTCCCCCACGATCTCCGCGGGAAAGAGGTGCAGGGGGGGTGGGGCACACCGCGGATCATCAGCAGTCCTAAAAGGAGAGAAAGAGGCAAACTGGTGGGCGCGCAGAGGCGGGAACGAGGCGCAGAGCAGACGTGGCGAAAAGCCCGTTCACCCTCCGCCCCCCCCCGCGAGCTGCGCTCGGAGCGCTGCAAGCGCGTGGGAAAACCCGTCTCTCCTGCGACTGGTAAGCGCTCCGCTCTCGCCGAGGCAGGAGAGCATGCGCTCGACGGCTACCTGCGCCGCAGGCCTCCGTTCCGGCGCGAGCCGCTCGAGCGCCGACCGCACGAGCGTCTCGACGCCGGACGGGTGCAAGAGGCACAGCGGCAGCAAGGCGCGCCCGTGCGACCACTGCGGCGCGCCCTCGTCCGACAGCGAGGCCTGCAGCAAAAACCTCAAGCACCGCGGCAGCAGGGTCGGCGAAGACGCGAGGCGGCGCGCGCAGGACACGCACAGCGCCGACGGCCTGGGCGTGCAGGGGCCCAGCGGCGTGAGCGCCAGCGGGTCGGCTGCGCCCGGACACCAAGCGGGGGGCGCGACGCCGCCGCCGGGCAGCCAGTCGACGCGCGATCCGGGCTGCAACGCGTCCACCAGGGACGGCGAGATCGAGGGAGGCGCGGCGTGGAGGCGAGATGGCCCGAACCCGCTCGAGGCCCGCAGGGGGTCGGAGAGCGGAGACGGCGACGTAGGAAGCGGCCCCTCGTCGGCGCCCCCACGCGCCGCCCTTCTCCCGGACGCGATCGCCTCTCTTTCTTCATGCGTGCGCGCCGCTTCGACGACCTCGAGACACCACTCCGCAAGCCCCTCGAGGGCCCCCGCGGCCGCCGAGGCGGCGGGCGCGTCGGGCGAGGCGAGGCCCAGCAGCAGCAGGTCCACCGCACGCGCCCAGGCGGCGGGCCCCAGCGCGGCGAGCGCGCGGCCCTGAGCCGGCAGCGCGGCGTCCAGCATCTGTAGCGCGGCGCGGACGAGCTTGGGGTAGCACGCGACCTCCGGCAGCGGCGTGCGCGGCGCCAGCGCCAGGCGAAGCGCTGCGTCGACCGCGCCGGGCACCGACGCGTCCCCGTAGAGCGCCATCGACGCCTGCGGGACGTACGCGCCGACCAGCATGCGCTGCGCGAGCGTCAGCGCGGCTGCAGATGCCTTGAAGCGGTCGCGCCACGGGTCCAGCGAGCGCCGGCGCGGCCACCGGGCCGTGGACGAGGAAGCGAGGGTGGCGATGGCACCGGAGGCCGCCGAGGACGGCGTCGGCGCCTGGCGCGACCGCTTGGCGGCGTCGCCGGCCTCGGCCCGCACCGCGCCATCCCCGCCCCCGTCCGCGTCGCCCGAGGCCTCGAGGTCCCTGTCGAGCGCGAGCCGCAGCACCCAGGCGAGCTCGCGAGCGACGAGCGCGCCGCCCGCGCTGGCGGCCCCGAGCGAGAGCCGCTGCTGCCTGTTGAGCGCCACCTCGGCGAAGAGCTTGACACCCTGGCAGAAGACGCGCGGACGGTCGCGCAGGGCCGCCAGCGCCAGCCGCAGCGTCCCGAGGTGCCGCGGGAGCAGCCACCGCAGCAGCACGCCCATGGCCCCGCGGTCCGGCGCTGAGGCCAGGATGCCGCGCAGCTCCCTGAGCAGCGCCTCGAAACGCACCGGCGACAGCGCCGGGCGCGCGGACGCAAACAGCCACGGCGGAGGGGAAGCGGCAAAGGCGAACGAGGGGGCGACGAGTTCCGGACGCGCCTCCTCGCGAAGACCCGCGACGGTTCCACCTGCCGCCTCTTCGACGGCAGCCCCCTCCTCGCCGACCGCCTGCAGCCGCCGCATCGAGCGCACCAGCGCGCCCATCCCGATCGCGTTCGGCGAGGAAAAACAGGGTGGCGCGGCGCCCGACCCGGCGAGCGGTCCGTCGCCCCGTGCGTCGCCAAGCACGGTCGGGAGGCCCGAGGAGCCCAGGGCAACGCCGAAGAGCTCCGAGGGGGCGCAGGGGGGGAGGGGGTCGTCCGACGCGCCGTCCAGCGCGTTCCGGTTCCGATGGCCTCTCGAATCCTCCGCGCCGCGACTCTGATTGCCCCTCGACTCCTCCGCGTCCCCGCCCGGCCTCTTCCGCGACCCCGGCTCGGGTGACCCGTCCGGAGCTCCCTGCGCCGCCCCGTCTCGGCGGCTCGCGAGGCTCCAGGGCGCCTTCGGGGCCCGTCCGAAAGACGAAAGCTCTCCCCTGTGCCCGTCGTCGACCACAACCACCCTGCATCCTGACTGCAGCGAGCGCAGCGCGTCGGCGCGCGCGTCGGCACGCTCCCTCCGCTTCCTTGCACCATCGCCCCAGCTCCGCGGGCCGTCGTCTCTGCCGTCGTCCCAGGCGCGACCGTCCCTGCCGTCGTTCCACAACGCCGCTCGTGGCGCGATGACGGCAGCGTCGCGCTCGTCCACCGCGCCGTCTCCGAGCTCGGCGCGCACGGCCGCCTCGAGGACGCCGCCGAGCGCGTGCAGCTCGACGTCGAGTTCGCGGACGAGGGTGGCCACGCGCGTCGTCTGGCGCGCGCCGTCGCCCGCGCCCGCGAACGCCAGTCGCCCGAGAGTCTCAAACAGCGCCACGTGCGTGGACGCCGAACAGGGCGCGATGCGCGGGAGGCAGCAGAGTCGCGACCTGGAGAGCGGCGGGGCCGCAAGGACGCCTGGGCCGGCTCCGGCCGCGAGGCCGGCAAAGGCGCCCTCGGAGAGCTCGCCCGTCGCGGCCCTGTCTCCAAAGGCGCTGCCGGGACGAGACCCCGGGACACTGGCGCACCGCGAGCTGGTGGTTGACCCGCCCCGGACCTCGCGGCGGCCCTGCAGGCACGCGAACGAGGTCCACCCGGCGCCATCCAGCAGGTCGCGGACGGCGGGCAGCGCCAGCAGCACCTTGGCGCTGAGGTGCCCGCGCGCGAGGTCGCTCAGCAGCAGCACGCTACGGTCCACCACGCGCGGGTGCGCACGCGGGCGCTGCAGCGCGGCCTGCACGCACGCGAGCGCCTCCGAGAGCACGCCGCGGGACCCGTCCGCGCCAGGCAGGCGCCGTCGCAGCACCGCGTACGCGGCCTCGCCGCTGCTGGGTGCCTGCTCGCCCACGTAGGCGCGGCGGAACGACTCGAAGAACGACAGGCACGCGAGCTGCACGCGACGAGACGCGCGCGTGCGGGCGTGCACGTAGCACGGCGAGGGCACCGCGGGCGGAGGGGAGGAAGAGGGGGCGTTGGGGGAGGAAGAAGGGGGCGCCGTCGCGCCCAGTGCGCCGCTGGCCCGCAGGGCGCGGGCGACCCGCCGCGAGGCCGCATCTATCCGCTCGACGGTCGCTGTGGCGCGCGCGGCGGGCCTCGCCGCCGCCGCTGCCCCAAAGGCAAAGGCCTCTGGCGCCCGCGAGGGCGTCGGCGTCGGCGACCACGTGTCCGCCCTCCCTCCCTGCTCCGGCGAGACGTGCATCTGCGGCGACGTCGCCTGCGTCTCGTCCATGTCCGACGGCGAGGCGAGGGTGTCGCGGAACGCCGACGCGCCGGCGCTTCGAAGCGGCGTCTCGGGCCGGGGCGCCTGGGCGACGCCCGCATCGTCCCTGGCCCCCTCTCCGAAGATGCGTCCCTCGACGCCCGCGACCTCGAGGCCAAAGGCGCCTCCTTCGACGCCAAACGCCTCACGCGCGACGGCGATGGCGCGGACTGCGAGCTCGCCGTCCGCGGCCTCGGCGGCAGCGGCGCCCCCAGGCCCGGCGGCGGCGCCGGCGCGGCCGCGCACCACCGCGGCGGCGACCCGCATGGCCCAGGCGGCGCGCGCGTCCGCGAGCCTGCGCTCGGGCGAGGTGCGGTCCGAGAGCCGAATGGCTGCCTCGTACGAGAGGCCCGTGCGGTCCAGCAGGCCGCCCAGGTGCCGGCGCGCGGCGTCCGCCAGCGCGCGCAGCCGCGGCGTCGCGGGGGGGTACGGCGGCTCGTATGGGGTGAGGAACGCGAACGGGTCGTTCGCGACGCCCGGGCGCTCGCGCGGTCCACTGGCCGCTGCGCCCGGATCCCTTTGCGCGACTTCTGCGAGGCTGCCTGTGAAGGCCCCCATGTCGAGCTTGCCCGTCTGCGAGAGGAAAACGAGCCGCGCGGCGCCCGCGACGCAAAACTCGGCCAGGCGCGCGTCCAGCTCCCTCACCAGGGTCTGCACGGCCCCGCCCCCCGCGAGCCGGAAGATGGGCGGCAGAGACTCGAGCTCGTCGCCAAGCGACGTCTCCTCCAGCTCCAGCGGGTCCTCGAACGCGTCCGAGGCGGACGACGCGGGCAGCGACGCGGACGAAAAGCCCGACGGCGACAACTTGATGCCCCGCCGCCGCGGCTGCTTGGCGGCCGAGCCAAGGGGCGGGGGGGTCGAAGGTTGCGTCCGGTCGGCAGAGCTGCCGGATGGCGCCGCCACGTCCCGATCCCCCGGCCCGAAAATCCCCGGAGACGGCAGCGCGGCATCGGGGGACCGGCCGGACGGGCCGCCCGGCGCATCGCCAGGCGCGCCGCCCGGCGCGCCCCGACCGAACGCGCCCTGGGGTCCTCCCCCGCTGGCGCCCGGGGCCACCCACCCGCCGGAACGGTCGATCGCGTCTCCGCGCTCACCCGCCGCGTCACGCCCCGCTCTGCCTTCGTCCTCTCCCCCCCCGTCCTCGTCGTCGTCCTCCCCGTCCCCATATCCCTCGTCTTCGTCCTCGTCGCCGGCCTCGCCGCCCCGCGCCGAGACGCGGGCGGCGTCGGCCCTCGAGGCGAGGTAGGCCTCAGCGACGTCGGCAACGTGTCGCTCGATGGCTGCGGCTGCGCGCGCGGCCGGCGGGGCGGTCGAGAGCGGCGCCGAGGGCGGCAGGGCAACGGCCGAGTAGGGCGCCGCCGAGGCGAGGCGCGCCCAGAGGCGCAGCAAAATGCCGACGCCTGGACCCGCCCAGGCCCACGAGCGCAGCGAGGCGACCGTCATGGCCTTGACCGTCTCGAGCCAGGCGTCGAGGGAGACAGGAGAGGGCGAGGGCGGAGGAGCACCGGGGGACGCGGGCGGCAGCCCGGTGGGCGTCTGGGGGACCCGGAGCTCGCCCGCGGCTGCGAGGTCTCCAAGCTGGCAGCCGGCCTTGAGACGTCCCAGGAGGCGGCAGACGGAGAGGTAGACCTTGTGCTCGCCGACGAGGCTCTGGCGCTGCATGATCGCGAGCGAGACGGCCAGGAACCGGGAGACGCACTCGATGCGCCTCGCGTCCGACGAGTAGAGCGACCGACGCGTTCCCGCGAGCCGCGCCAGGCACTCGCACGCCAGCGCCGAGGCTGCTGCGGTCGGGGGAGGGGGAGGAAGCGGCGGTGCGGGGTGGCCCGCCAGGCTGACGGGGCCGATGCCAGAGGCGCCTACGGTCACGGGGTAGCCTCCCGGGCCGGCGGCGGCGGCGCCGGCCCCTGGCCCGGTCGCATCCGCGCCGGGGCCGTCGTCGGTCGCCCCGACGCCGTGGCTTCGGCAGCCGGCCACGTACGCGAGGAGCTCGACGACCCTGCCGCACTCGACTGCCGGCCGCCAGGGCCCCGGCAGCTGCAGCGCGGCCGCCTCGGCGTCGCCCGCCGAGTCCTCGAGCGGCGAAAAGGAAAACGGGAACGAAAGCGCCGCGAGCGCCAGCTCCAGTGCCTCCTCGATCGCGCGCGACGAGTGCAGCAACCGGGGCGAGAGGGCGGCGCGGGCGGCCGAGGACGTGGCAAAAGGCACGGCAGAGAATGCAGCAGAGGGCGAGGTGGAGGATGCGGCGAGGGCACTCGCACCGCCGTGCGGCCCGTACGTCTCCTTGGCCTCGAACAAGGACAGGAAGAGACCCTCGGAACACGCAGGGTCGGAGGAGCCGGCCTGGGAGACCGCAAAGGCGCCGCCGGAGGGAGCGCCAGCTCCGCCTCCCCCGTCTCCGCTTTCTCCGACCCTCCACGCCGCGCCCCCGGTTCCCCAAGGGCAGACTCCCGCGAGCACACCCACGGCGAGTCTGAATGCCAGCAACAGCGGCCCGTCGCGGCAGGCGACGGAGGCGCGCCGGTGCCTGGCGCCCAGGGCGGGGGCGCCCTGGGGCGGCGCCGCGGAGGCCTCCTGCACGACCGCGCGGGCTAGCTTGAGCCCGACGGCGACCTTGGCCTCGGACCCGGCCGCGCCGCCGATGTCGCATATCGCCGCCGCATCGAGCAGCAGCGCCGCCCAGCCCTGCTCGGCCGCGACCCGCGCCGCCGCCCGCGCCTCGTCCGGCGCCGTCCCTGCCCGCGCCTGTCGCGCCTCTCCCGCCTCGGCCTCGGCGCAGCGCGCCAGCGAGGCCAGTGCGGCGGCCAGAGCCGCGCTTACGAACGGCGCGAACGACTCGCCGCGCGCCTCGAGGCACCGCAGCGCCGCGGCGCGCACCGACGCCCGCTGAGGGGGGGTCAGGCGGCCCTCGGAGCACACCCGCCCGAGCGACAACGCCGCCACCATCTGCGCGTAGGGGCTCTCGGACCGCTCCAAGATCCCCTGACACAGAGGCACGTACTCGGGAGACCGCGAAAACGGAGCCAGAGTCTCTTCGGCCATCGCACGCTCCTCGCGACTCTGGGAAACGGGGGAAAGGAGGGGGACAAGAGGTCGGCGACGACGCCGAGAGCGAGGGCGGGAGCGAGAGCGCGATGGACGAGAACGCGCACGAGGACGCGCGAGCACGACGTCGGTGCCACAAACCCGGCTACCCTGCCTTCCCCACCCGACCGAGCTTCGACAACCCCCAAACCCACCCGCCCACCGCCGGCCGCACGCAGAGCTCGACCAGCGTGAGCTGCGCGCGTCAGCCGCCGCGAAGACCGTCAGCGCCCGCCCTCGCGCTTCGCCACCTCCACGCGTCCGGCAGACTCCCCGTTCGCCTGCAGGCGCAATCGCGCCTGCACACACCTGCGAGTTGTACAGCACATGGCACATGTGCTCCACCTGCGGGAGCTGCTGCAAGATCTCCGCCATCCCGGCGGATTCGGGCGCGCAACCGAGCAGGCGCGCAACGCAAGCCCGCGGAGGCACGCCGCACGCGATGCCGATCGGGCACCCGATGCGGCGGCCCGCGACTCGAACGCCCGATCGAAGCGGACTACCGATGCGCCGTCTCGGGCACCCGCCGTATCCCCTCCCCCCGCCCGCGCGCGGCGCGACCGTCGAGACGCTTTTTTTTTTTTTCCCGCGCGCGCGCGCGGCATGGCCTCGCTCGACTGGGAAGCGGGCCTTCGGGCGATCGCCGGGCTGAAGCCCCCCCGCGCGGCCGGGACCGGCGACCGCCCTCGACCGGGCCGGCTCGCTCGCGCGGCAGAGGCGCCGGATCCGCCCCGCTGGTGTCCGGACGCGCTACGCTCCGACATCGAGCGCCTATTGGAGGCCTCGGAACGCCCGCGGCGCTGGGAAGACTCGCTCCGGGCTGCGCTGCTCGGCCTGGCCTCCGCGACGGGTCCGGCCCCGGCCGGGATCCCTCGCTCCGGGTGGGGCGGGATCGGGGGACGCGCGGCTGGCGCTCCACCGCTCGCCCCCCACGCCATCTCGAGCGCGCTGCTCCGCGCGGTACCGCAGTTTCCCGCCATGCTCGAGGCATTCTGGGCCGTCGAGGCTGCGCGGCTGGATCGGCAGCTCGAGGAGAACGGTCTGGCGAGGCGACCCGGTGGAGGGGACGAGGACGGGGAGGGTGGCGAGGACCCAGGGCTCGGCGACTCTGAGAGTTCCGACTCGAGCGACGCCGCCGGATGGGCGACGAGCGACGACGACGATGAAGAGGGGGAGGATCGCAAGGCGGATACGGAGGCCCGGGGGGGCGCGGAGAGGGGTGAGGACGGGTGGAGCAAAGGAGCCGCAGAGCCGTCCCATTGCGGCTCCTTCGTCCCCACGCGTCCCGGCATCTCCGCGCGGTTCGTGCGTCGGGCCACGACGCTCTCCGCGGGCGAGCGCGTGCGGGAGGTCGCGGCGGCGCTCGCGGCGCTCGGCCTCTCGCCGCTCGCGGCGCGCTCCGCGGCAATGGCCGCCTCGAGGGCGTCGGCTCGCCGGGCCAGGGAGGCCCTACGCGACGCCGAGGGACCCGGGCTCCGCAGGCGCGCCGAGCGCGCCGCCGGGAAGGGAGGGGATGTCGTCGTCGCCATCGTCCGCAGCGCGAGTGACGCATCCTTTCTCCGAGGGCCCAGCGAGGCAGCTCGGACGCCCTTCCGCCCGGATCGACCGGAGGGCACCGTCGGGGGGGGGCTGGCGCCCCTCCCGACCGGAGCCGGCTCCTTTGCGGCGCGGCTCGTTGCGCGGCCTGCGCAGTCCGCGGCGCGCCTGGAGGCAGCCAAATGCCACGCGGCGCGCATCTTTGACTTCTGCGTGGACTTTCCGGCCTCGCGCAGGCACCTCCGCGAGCTACGAGGGCTCGCAGCGCGCGACCCGCGGGCCGCGCGGCTGGCGCCCCGCACCTTTTCGCGCGCCGCGGGCCGGCGGCTGCTGCATCCGGGCGCCTCGTCCGCGGACGTCGCGCGCGTTCTGGTGGGCGCCGCGGGCGCGCTGCGGTCCGCCGACCCGTCCGGACTCGCCTCGCGCGACGCGCGCGAGGTCGTCGGACGCTACCTGCGCGACCGCCGCGACGCGCCCGCCGCGGCCGTCGAGGCCGCGCTCGGGGGCGGTGGAGCCGGCGGGACGGGAGCACGCGCGCCGCTCGGCGGGCTTGGCTGGAGTCTGCGCGCGCCGCCGGCTAGCCGCGTGCTCCGCGTCTGGGGCGGCTCCGAGGGGGGCCGAGGGAGCGACGCGGCCATGAGGGTGGACGGGGAAGACGAGGAGGAGGAGGACGGGGGAGGGGAGGAAGAGGAAGAAGAAGAAGAGGAAGATGATGATGATGATGATGATGAGGAGGAGGAGGAGCCGCTGATGGAGCGGGCGGCCGCCTCGCAGGCGCGGAGGGAGGTACGTGCCAGGGAACGTGCCAAGGCACATCGACGCGCCGACGCAGGCGCGACGCCGTGGTACATGGACGCGGAGGAGGGCGAGGACGGAGGGGCGGATGAGAACGGTCGCGAGAATGGGATGGATGCGGCAAGCGGGCGGGGAGCAAAAGACCCCGCCGCGGCTCTTTCCAGCACCGCTCCTCGACCCCCCTCGTCGCTGGCGGCCCTCCGTGCCGCTGCCGCCGTGCAGGCTCCGCCGACGGCGTCTTCGCTGGCTCTGGCAGGAGCCGGCGAGGGAGACGCCTTGGCCGCCCGCGCTTTTCGCGAGGTATGGGAGTTCGTAGGAGGGCGGCTGGCGCGCGGCGGTGGGGGTGCGAGGGCGGGGCCGGAGGGCATTGATCTCGCTTCACCGTCGTGGGCGACGGGGGGCGGCGCGGTGCACACCTCGGCGGCCCGCGCCACTGGAGGTACCAGTGAGCTGTCGGCGGGCCGTGCGGCCGGAGGTGCGCCCTTTTTGCCTCCGACGGCGGCGAAGCTGGCGCCGTTCCGACCCTCGTCGCCCTCCTCCTTGATGCCCCTGTTTCCCACGGCGCTCACGTCGCGCCCTCCGCCTCCCGACGTCGTGCGCGTGCTTTTGTCGTCGCTGGGCCCCCGAGACCGTTTTTTCGACGCCTACCGGTCGCGACTCGCGTTGACGCTGCTGTCCGACCCGGAGCGGTTTCTGCCGCGCGAGCAGCGGACGCTCGAGCTGCTGCGGGCCAGGTTTGGCGATGCGCCGCTGGGCGGGGCTCTCGTCATGCTCCGCGACGCCGAGGACTCGAGGCGGCTCGACGCCGTCTGCCGCACCCGCGCTGATCGGGCCTTCCGGGAGCGGTACGGCAGAGAGCTCGACGCGGGCCGCTCCGCTGCACCCGCCTCGAGCGCGTTCCGCGTGGCTCGCGCGCTCGGCGCGACGCACCTGACCATCCTCTCTCGCCTCTTCTGGCCAAAGGGCAGTCTTCCGGAGCCGGGCAAGGTTCAAGAGGTGCGCAGGGAAGAGGCAGATACGGAGTCGATGGTTGACGACGAGAACGCGGACGCGGACGGAAACGAGAGGACCCCGTCGGCTTCCCCAACCCCGATTCGCTCTGCCACCTCCCGCGGCGCGCCGGAGACGGCTCCGTCGCGCTTCCCGCGCGACGTCTCCGAGTCCAGGTACCTTTTGGCGGCGGCGTATGCGCGACACAAGTCGCCGCGAAAGCTCATGTGGCTCCCAGAACTCGACCGCGTACGCCTACACGTGACCATCGGCGGTGAGCGCCGCGCCGTCGTCGCCGACGCCCTCGAGGCCTCGGCGCTGCTTTCCTTCCGCGACCGGCCCGAGTGGCGGCTCAAGCGCCTCGCGAACAAGTTGGGCGTCTCAGATGAGGGCGCCAAACGCGCGCTGGGAATCTGGATCGCCCTCGGAGTGCTCGAGCAGGTCGAGGAGGAGGAGGAAGCCGAGGAGGAGGAAGATGAGGCGACTGAAGAGCGAGCGCGCGAGGCGAGGACAAAGAATCCCCTCTACCGCCGCGGAACGACCTTCGCCAAAGACGCCGAGCGCAATCCCGGCCAGGAAGCGGAGCACGGCGACGCCGCGCGACCAGACTCGTCCGGCCAGGAGGCAGCGGGCTCGGACGCCCCGCGACCAGACTCGCCTGCTTCAGCCCCAGACTCGTCCTCCTCGGACGACGGCTCGGACGCCTACACGGATGAGGAGGAGGACACGGGTACTGTCGAGACGACGGACTCGCGAAACGACCGCTCCACTGCCGCACCTCCCACGCCGCACCTGACGCTGCCCCCGCGGAGGCGGCGCCGGAGGAGTCGCGGGGCCGCTGCGGCTGCTGCTGCGGCTGCGGCCGCCGCCGCTGCCGCCGCGGAGGCCGAGGCCGCCGCCGCCGCGGCCGAGCCCGACCCCATGGCGCCGTACGAACCGTTTATCCTGGGCATGCTGCAGAATTTCGACTCGCTGCCCGCGCAACGCATGCACATGATGCTGGGCATGTTTGTTGCCGACCCGCCCTACAGGGCGCAGGTGCACGAGCTCGAGGCCTTTCTCGAGACGCTCGTCAAAGCGGGCAAGATTAAGAGCGGCGGCGGCGCTTACAAAAAGGCGTAAGGGCGGGCATCACACGCTCAACGCGCAGAGGTCGCTCTACGTCCGTGTGCAGGTCGATTTGCTAGCGTTTCATTTGTTTTTTTTTTGGCCATGACGCACAGACATGATTGCGATCGCCATTTGTCCGCTTGACGTGCGTGGGCTCGATGTAAAGGCGCAGCTTGTGGCGCGTATCTTGCCCCCACTCTTCGTCCTTTTCGACTCGAGCGCTCTACTGTTCACGCGTGGGCCGCGGGACGGGGGGGGGGGGGTCGCCGCGTGGCAGGGCCGTCTCGAAGGGGAAGAGGGAGTACAGGGAAACGGCTGTGGGT
>PGFX01002897.1:0-12856 GCA_003612995.1 Prototheca bovis | reverse complement strand
GGGGGGGGGGGGGGGGGGGGGGGGGGGGGGCGAAACACCTCATTCCGCCCTCCTCCGCCCCCGCTGCCCGCCCTCTCCGGCTCCGCTTCGCGAGTCGGCTCCTCCGGGTCGCGAGCTCTTCGGGGCGCGAATTCGGCGCGAGACGCGCGGCACGGGCGACTCGGGCGACCGCAGCAAAGTTCAGACGCCCTGCGGCGAGGCGCGTCTGCGCCTGCGCGTCTCCACGCCTCCCTAGCCCGCCGGCGTCGCCCACCGCCCGACCCCCCACCTGCCCCTCCTTCCCGGGCGCGCGCGGCTTCCCCTCGGCGGACGCGCCTCGCGGTCCCCGCGTGCTCGCGCGCGCCTGGCGGCTCGTATCCGCGCCGAGCGACCTGGCGCGCCGGATCGTCTTTCGCTCCGTTCGTGATGCGGCCGATCGCGTTCGATCGGCATTGCCGGCCGTGAACCCCGCGCCGTCGAGGGACGCCCGCCGTGCCGCCGGCGGCCCTCGCGCGGCGCTCGGCTGCTCGCGAGCGGGCCTCGGCTCGCTCGCACCGCTCGCTGCGCGATGGCGCGCGCGTTCGTGCAATGGTTGGGCCAACAGGTCTTCGACTATGCTCTTGGAGCCGAGATGGACGAGGAGATGAACGAGGAGGAGGAGACGATCGACCTCCAGTGCGGGAGGACTCTTTTCCAGGACGTCCCCGCGCGTATGCGGACCGAGCTCTGGATGTCGCAGCTGCACGCCAACCCCTCTGCGCTGCGCGCCGCGCACAACTATGAGGCCTACTTGCGATTGGTGCGTTCAACGCGCGGCGCCAGCGCGCAGCGAGCGGCGCAGCCGATCGCGGGCGCGCGGGCGCGCGGGTGCCTGGGGCAGGAACAAGAACAGGAACAGGAGCAGGAGCAGGGGCGGGAGGGAGGAAAGGAGGGAGGGACGGAGAGAGAGAGGGGGAGAGAGGGGTGGGGAGAGAGAGGGGCGGAGAGGGGTGGAGAGAGAGGGGGAGAGAGGGGTGGAGAGAGAGAGGGGCGGAGAGGGGGGCGCGGGGCGGGACGCGGAGGGGAGAGGGGACGGGGACGAACGGACGGACGGAGGGAAGAATGGGCAAACGGTTGGGCTGCGGCCGATGGAGCGGACGAACGGAAGCGCGCGAGCGCGCGAGTGGGGGGGGAGAGGAGAGGTGGTCGAGCAGGGGTGTTGTGGAGGCCCTGCGGGGGAGTGGTGTGCGTGCGTGGGGGGGGGAGGGGGAGTGGAGGTCCGCAGTGGCCGCTCTTCCTTGCGCCCTTCGCCCGGCTTCGCCCGGCTTCAGCTCTCGCGTCCGTTCCTTACCCGCGCTTCCCACGCCTCTCGCGCGCCTTCCCTGCCGCCAGCCTCTGTCCGAGTCGACGCGCGCGGAGATCGCCAAGGACCTTCACCGGACGTTTCCCGGCAATCCCCGGTTTGCGTCCCGCGAGGGCCAGGCCGCGCTGGGGGGCGTGCTGTGCGCGTACGCCGCGTCGGACGAGGCGGTCGGCTACACGCAGGGCATGAACTTTCTGGCGGGCATGGTGCTGATGGCGATGGGCGACCCCGCGGCGTCGTTCGGGGTGCTGTGGCTGGTGATGCGCATCCGGGGCCTGCGGGCGCTCTACCTGCCCGACATGGTGGCGCTGCAGGGCGCGCTCTGGAAGCTCGGCGAGCTGCTGCCCAAGGGCCTCCGCGCGCATCTCGAGTCGTGCGGCGCGTTGCCCGTGCTCTACGCATCCTCGTGGCTGCTGACCTGCTTCGCGGCCGACTTTCCCGCGCGCTTCGCCTCGCGGGTGCTCGACCTCGTCGTCTGCGGCAGCTACCGAGAACCCGTGCTGCGCGCGGCGCTGGGGCTCGTCGTCGCGGCGGGACCGCTCCTCTCGGAGATGGACGACCTCGAGATGATCGTCGACCACCTCCGGCGAGACCTCCCCCGGTGGCCCCCGGAGGACCTCAGAGACCTCCTCACCGCCACGCTCGAACGGCCCTGGACGCCGCAGCAGCTCCGCAGGCTCGGACACACTGGCGTCGGCGAAACCGTCGAACAGGCCGTCCGAAGGGTGCAGAGCGGAAGAATCGAACGCGAACGCGACGACGGCGAGGCGCGTCGCCGAGGCAGCGACGAGGGAGCGAGATTCGCTCCGGGAGACCGCGAGGGCGGGAGATTCGCTCCGGGAGACCACGCTGGAGGGCGACCCACCCCAGGCGACCGCGTGGGCGGGCGACCCACCCGCGGGGGGACTGGAGAGGGAAGAGGGGAGGCAGAGGGCACGCAGAGCGATCTCGGCGGCGTCTCCCTCGCGACCTCGCCCTCCTCGACCGCCCTCGCTTTGCCCCCGGGGACCTCCCCGCCGCGCGCCTTTGCGCACCCCCCCTCCGCCCCGGCCGCCTCGCCTCCCTCGTTCGCGTCCGCGACGTCCGACCTGCAGCGCTCAGCCGCCGCTGCCGCCGTCGCGTTGGAGCTCGGCTCCTCTCCCCCCCACCCCTCGTCCTCCGCCGTCGCCGCCGCCGCCCCTGCGATCGCGCACCCCGCCTCGGCGGTCTCGCGCGGCCCGGGCCGACCGGCGCACGCGGGCTTTGCGTCGCTGCCGATGGCGCCCGAGGAGCCGCCGCCGCTCCCGGCCGCGGCCGAGCCGCTGCTAGTCGAGCCGGCCGCCGAGCCCTGGGACATGCGGCTCATCGATGCGGCGGACCACGCCTCGGAGGCCACGCTCTCGCCCTCGTTCGTCGACAGCAGCCTCGTGCACGCCCTCGCGAGGAGGGGCCCCGGGCACGCCCCCGGGGTGGGCATGGGCGTTGACGCCCTGCTGGGCGGGACCGGCGCCCTCGAAGGGCTCGCAGACCTCGTCCCCATCCCGCCCGTCCCGCCCCTCGCCGACGTCGTTCCGATCACCTCCCTCCCTCCCCTCGCCGAGGCGCCCCGTTCCGGCGCGACCCTGCTCTCGTCCTCGGCGGCCTCCTCTCCGGGCCGCCGGCCGCACTCGGCGTCGCCGCTGGCGTCCGCGTCCGCGCACCTCCTCTCCTCCTCCTCCTCGCCACGCCTCTCCTCCTCTCTCCTCCTCCTCTCCTCCTCCCCTCTCGGCGCCTCGCCGTTCTCCGCCGCCGCCACCGCCACCGCCGCTGCTGGCTCCCCAGGCGCCTCGCCGCGGGGGGCCGGCGCGGCCGCGGGGACGCGGCTCCTCTCCGCCGACTCCACCTCGGCTGCGTCATCCTCGCCGTCGTACGCGAAGGGGCCTCTCTCGATGGGAGCCGTGATGGCGGGCGGTGCCGCGGGCCACGCGCACGGCCGCGCCGCTGCGCACCCCTTTGCCGGCCTCGGCTCGGCGTCCGCGTCCGCGGGCGCGCACGCGCCGGCGCACTTTGGCACCTTCTCGGGTGCGTCGCGCCACGCAAAGCCGCCCAGCTGGCGCCTCCCGGTCAACGACTTTGAGGGCCTGGGCGAAAAGGAAGAGTACGCCCGGAGAGGCGGCGCGCCCCCCAGGGGCGCGTCCCGCAGCGCCGCGTCGCTCGCGGAGGTGGCTGCGGGCGGCGGCGGAAACGTGCCGGGACGCACCGCCGCGGGCGGAACGCAGTCGAGCGCCGTCTCCCCGACGAGCCGCGCGGCCTCTGCAGCTACCTTTTCGGCCGCCGCGCCGCCCCTCTTTTTCGCCCCCTCGTCCGAGGCCTCTCTGCCGGCCCGGCTGCCCTCGCCTGCAGCCTCGCTGCCGGCCCGGCTGCCCTCGCCTGCAGCCTCGCTGCCGGCCCGGCTGCCCTCGCCTGCAGCCTCGCTGCCGGCCCAGCTGCCCTCAACCGTGGCCTCGACGCGTCCTCGTCCGCTGGCGGCTGCCACCCCATCGGCAGATTCGGCTCCCGCCGCGGTCCGCGCGCGAGCGAGCGACACCGAGTCGAGCGACGACGAGTCGCTGCAGTGGACCTCGGCGACGGTCGCGTCCCACGAGGCCTCGACGCAGGCCGCCGCTCCTCCCCCGATGCGGTCGGCGGTCGGCCGCCCGTCGGCCTCCTTCTCGGCCGGTCACGCCGCGTCGCGGCAGTCGTCCATCGCGCCGCTGGCCAGCGCGAGCTCGCGCGGCGGCGCCGAGTCGCTCGTCTCTGCGGGGCCCCTTATCGGCGCGGCCCTGCGCCCGGTCGGCCCGGGGGGGGGGCCGTCCGCGGCCGCCCGCTCCGACGCATCCTTTTCGACGAGCGACTGGGACCGCGACGACTCGAGGCGGTTCGGGTCGTTCATAACGGCCGTTTCGGACGGCGCAAAGCCGCACGCGCACGACGGTGGTGATGCGGTAGCAGCGGCGCTCGCACGGCCCTCCGCGGGCGCCTCGGCCGCTCCAGCGCTCGCACACCCCGCGACGGGCGCCTTGGCCGCCGGCGCCTCGTCCTTTGCGCCCCCCCTTTCCGTCGACGCCGCATCGACTCCCCCGGCGCCACTGAGACGACTCGCGGGCTCGGACGCCTCGCCCAGCCTCCTGGACCTCTCTTCGCCGCACTCGCCGGCGCTCATCGAGGTCACCTCGCCCTCGTTCCGCGGCTCGGTCGGGCCGCACGGCAGCGTCCCGGCGCCGCCCTCGAGTCGCGCCTTTGCGCTGGCGTCGCATCGCGATCGGGGCGGCGCGGGAGCGGGGTTTGACAGGGGAGGCGGCGGCGCGCGGGTACCTCCGTCCCCTCCCCCGTCCGGCGTAATCGCCCCCGACAACCCCTCCATCCCCCCGGGCGCGCTCGCGACGTTCGACCCCGCGACCTCCCCCGCCTCCGCGCTCGCCTTTCACGTCTCATACCCGACCGTGCTCTACCCCACGCCCTACGCGGACGTCCCCGGCGTTCCCGCGCCGCCCCCGCCGCCGCGCTCGTCCGCGGATTTTCTGGGGGGCATCGACGCCCCCCCTCTGCCCCTCGCGAGCGGCGCGGGCGCTGGCGGCCGCGGGGGCCTCGACGCGGCCTCGAACGCCGCGAGAGTCGACGAACTGTGGATGGCCGACACGCAGGCGGCGCGCGAGGCCTCGCGCGCCGCGCTTGTGCGCCTCGCGCAGCTGCGCGGCCGCCGCGCCAGCGTCGGGGGCTCGCGCGACTTTGGGCAAGCCGCCGCCGAGGCGCTCGCGGGAGGCGCCGCGTCCGCCAGAGGCAGCGGCGCCGGCATCGGCGTCGGAGGCGGCGCCGCGTCCGCGCGGGGAGCCGGCGCCAGGGCCGCGGGCGCCGGCCCGGTGCGTGGCCCCGGTGGGCCCCTGGCAACGCTGGCTCGGACGTCCGCTGGGAGGGTCGTGGGCCCCGTCGGCAGCTTTTCCAAGGACGCCTCGTCGCGCGCCTGGCTCGATGCGCTTTTTGAAGAAGACAAGCCCGAGGAAACGCCCGGGCCGGGGACTCTGAAGGCGGACGGCCGCCTGGGCGGGCCCGCGATTGGCACCGTGCTGGGCCAGGGACCGTCGCTTCGGGCGGCGGCGGCGGCGACGACCGCGGGGCCGACGCCGTCGGCAACGCTTGCCGCGCTTCCTGTCTGTTCCACGCACTCGTTGGATGCGGCGGCCTCGACGCTGCCGTCCTTTCACCCGTCCCTGTCAGCCTCGGGCTCGCTGAGCTCTGCGTTCGTCTCGGCCACCTCTGCGCTGCCGGGGGAGGCGCCTGGGTCCCTTTCCACCGCCGCGTCGCGCCTTCCCTCGTCTGTTTCCGCGGCGGGCTCTCGTCTGCCTTCATTTGCTTCCGCGGCGGGACCTCGTCTCCCTTCGTTCGCCTCGACCGCGGGCGCGCGCCTGCCCTCGTTCGTCTCCACGGCGGCGGATTCGCGACAGCCGTCTGGGACCTCTTCGGCGACCTTGCGCGGGGAGTCTTCCCCGGTCGGCTTCGCGGTCTCTCCCTTGCCGCGCGCCGCGACGCCGCTGGCGCTTCTGCCGCCGCCCTCCTCGGCCTCCGCCGCCTCTCCGCCGCCACCCACTGGAGGCTCGCCGCCTCCCGCGGCGCTCGAGGCGGGCGGGTCACTCTCGACGCTGTCGTCGTCGTCGTTTGCCACTCCCCGCAGCGCCACCGCTCCTTCCGGGACCTCGTTCGTCTCGTGTGCTTCTGACCGCGCGGGTCGCGGACTGGAGGAGCCCACGGGCTGCTGTGCGTCCCCGCGCCTCGAGGGTGGCGTGGGCGCTGACGTCCCCGGCCGTGGCGGCCTCCCCGCCGTCGTCGCCGCGAGCGAGGGATCGCCCCGCGTCGTGGACTCTCCGCGCGCGCACCCCGAGGCGCGGTCGCCCTCCTCGCCCGGGGCGTCCCCTCGCCTGCGACGGGGGCTGGCGAGGCCCCCCGGCGTGGACGTCGCCGATTCGGACGCCGCCCGGCGCTCCAGTTCGCTCTCGCCCGCGGGGGCGAAAAGGGACGCGCACGTGTCGTTCGCGCTCCCCGACGAGGATTCTTGTGCAGGAGCGGGCGACACCGCCAACGGCGCCCGCGGGTCGCGTCTGGCCCCCGCTGTCGGCGTGGTCGGAGCCGAGGCCGCCCCGCCGCCTCCGCGGCGGGAGCCCTCGGCCGAGTCCGATTGGGGCGACGAAGAAGCGGGCGGCGGGTGGAGGAGCGCGGGAGACGGCGCCGCGCGGACGCGCGCGGTCGGCGGTTCGCTCGCCGCCTCAACTCGCGCGCGCCCTGGCCCCCGCTCCAGGCCCGCGGTGGACCTCGAGCCCCTCCCTTCCTCTTCGGCGCAGACGTCTGCTGCACCGGCGATCCCGACGCCGGTCGCCGGCCTCTCCACGACGTCGCTGCGGTCGGGAGCGGCCTCGTCGCCGCACCTCCCCGCGCGGATGTCGCACTCCATCTCGCTCTCGGAGCTCCCGGGGTCCGGGGACCTCTCGGCCTTTGCGGCCGCGGCCATCGAGCCGCCCTCGGCGCCGGACGCGCGAGGGTTCGGCGGCGCCCGCGCGCCGTCGGCGCGGGTGAGCGCGGACGGCCGGTCGTCGCTGTCGGGTCGCATCGGCATCGACGGTCGGTCGATCTCGGAGCGGGCCGGATCGGACGCTGAGCGGGCGTCTTCGCGCGCGCTCTCGGACCGCTCGGACGAGGAAGAGGTGTCCATCTCGGACGTCGAGTTTGAGTCGTTCCAGACCCCCGCGAGGCAGACGTCACCGGGAGCCGACGACCCCACCGCACCCGCAGGTGTCGACCCCGACCTCGGCGCGTGGTCGGCGCCCGGCGGCCCGCGAAGGCGGCCCGCGGCGTCCGCGGCTTCGCTGCCGTCGGGCGGAACCGCGGCGCCCCGCCTGTCAGGCGCTGTTTCGGCGCCCAAGAGCGCGTCGTCGCTCGCCTCACTCAGCTGCGGCCGGCCGTTCGCCGCGCTTTCGCCGTCCCGCGCCGCCTCGAGCTCGGACGACTTTGACGACGCCCGGTCGGACGGCGTGCTGTGCTCGGCGTTCGCAGCGGCCTCGCGGCGGCCTCTGCCGAGCGACCTCGCCCCCCCGCCACCGCCCCGCAGCGGCGTGCGCCCTGCCAGGGCCGCCCGCTCGGCGCTGGTGTCGGCGGTGTCGGCCCCGAGCGCGGACGTCGGCGTGCGCTTCGAAGAGTTCGATACGCCGTTTGAGGCGTCGTCGCACTCTGCGTTTGCGCGGGCGGCGGCGGACGCGCGGTCGGCGCAGTCGTCGCCGGGCGCGAGCCGCGCGCCCTCGATGGCGCTCGGGGGGCGCGCCGCCTCGGCCGCCTCCACGGCGCTCGGCGGCTCGTTCGCCTCGACTGTGGGGAGCCGTGCGGCCTCGCTCGCAAGGCTCTCGGCCCGCGACTCGTCGTTCGGGCCCTGGATGTCCGCCGCCTCTTCGCTCGCCGACCCGCAGGCCGTGAGCAGGGCCCTGGGCGGCCTCCAGCGCGCGCAGGGGGCCGAGGCCGCCCCGGACCTGCCGGCGGCGGCGCCCGGGACGCGGCCTGGCTCGGAGGAGGCAGACCGCGCCGTCGACGTTGACGCTCCGCGTCACCCGACCGCGTCGAGACCGTGCATCCCTCTGCTGCCTCAAGACGTCGCCGCGCACCCGCCGTCTGGCGGTGCGTCGCCGGCCGTCGCCCTCCCTCCTCCCGGAGGTGCATCGCCCGCCGTTGCCCTCGCTCCCTCCGGTATCCCGTCGCCTGTTGTGGCGCTTGCGGGGCACCAGGGCCTGGGCCGTCCTCCGATCGCGCGCCGCGCGACCGCGGGCGTTCCCGGGCGCTCCGCCGAGGCCTCGCCTGACCGCGTGGCAGTCGAGCGGACGTCGGCGGCCTCCGCGGCCCGCAACGCGTCTGTGCTGCGGCGGCGCCCGTCTGTCGCGAGCATGCTGCAGGCCGCGGCGGCGACTGGTCCCGACGCCGACGGTCTTTTGCCATCCGCGTTCGGAGCGAGCGCGGCGACTCCGTCGGTCTCCTTTGCCGTCGAGGACGGTGGCGAGGCCGACGCGGACGTGGGATGGGGCGTTCGTGCGCAGACGGCCGCGGCCAACTCGCGCCTCTCTCCCGCGTCGTCGCTGGCGGGGACGCTGTCGCGCGCCACGTCCGTCGGCGCGTGCATCTCTCGCGCGCCTTCGATGGGCATGTCCCTCTCGCGCGCGACGTCCACGGGCCTGTCGCTCTCGCGCGCCACCTCGGCGGCCCTCTCGACGATCTCGGCGCGGTCCGGCGCCGGCGGCACGGGCTCGGGGTCGAGCGCGGGGCTCGTCTCGGGGAGCGCCATAGCGAACGCCATCAACGCCGCCATGCCGCAAGGCATGGGGCCGAGCATGGTGCGCGCCGGCCGGACCGCGAGCGGCAGCGATGCCGGGGACGAAGAGGGGGCTCGCGCAGCGGCGGGCGGCGGCGGGTGGCCTTTGCTCGACCGGCGATCCTCCGACGCCACAGCCCCCGCCGTCGACGCTGCTGTCGCATCTCGCGTCGCGTCTCCCGCCACGGGTGGAAGCGCCACCGCGAGCCCCGCGCCGTCGTCCGCCGCGTCGCCCTCTCCCTCGCCCGTGACGTCGCCCTCGCCGTCGGTGTCGATGCCCTCCGGGCAGGGCCTGCGGCCGGCCTTTTCCAGCGGCGTCTCGCTGGGCTCGCTCGCTGCCGAAGCGCTCGTCGAGTCGCAAGCGCACCTGCAGCAGCACGCGCGCTCGTCCTCCAACGTGCCGCTCCACTCCAACTTTGTGGCCGCCAATGCCGCCAAGGGGCACCCCGCTGGCGCAGGAGCCTGCTCCCCGACGCTCCCGGGCGTCGGCTCGAGGGATGCCGCGGCTGGCTCCGCTCCCGTTGCGTCTCCCGCGACCGGGCTCTCCCCGTCTCCGACGCCGTCGCCTCCCTGCCTCAGGGTCGGCGGGGACGCCTCGACGCCGACTGCGTCGTCCCCCTCGGGCGCGACGTCGGCTTCTGCCGCGACCCCGCGCTTGGGCTCGGGCTCCGCGCCCGGCGTCGCCGCGTCCGCGTTTGCCTCCTCGAGCGCGGCTTCGGGCTCGGCCTCTGGCTCGTCGTTCTCGCAGTCGCCACCGTCCCTGTCGGCGTTTGCGGCCTCGGCCTCCTCCGCCGCCCGGCCTCGTGCCCTGTCGCGCCCCGCCGCGGGCGTCATGCGCGTCGGCCATTCGCGGGAGGGGACGAGGTCGGTCTCGCCGCAGCTCTCGGGGGCGCTCTCCCCGTCGGCCGGGGTCGGTTCGGGCTCGCTCGCGGGGCTGCCCGCTCGCTCACCGCTAGGGTCGCCTCGGGCCTCGGCGATCCGAGGGAGCGCCGCGTCGGGCGCGGGCGCCTCGAGTCGGCAGCACAGCGTCGCGTTCGCGGACGCCGCAGGAACGGCCTCGGGCTTCGCGGCGCCGGGGTCGCCGGCGGCGGGCGGCGGCCTCCGCTCGGCTCTTCGGCGCACCGCCTCGGCTAAGGCTGCCGAGGTCGCTGCCTGGAGCAGCGCCGACCGCTTCCTCGAGGACTTCAAGGCCCCCCCCAGCTACGGCAAGCGCGACAAGCGGTCCTGAGCGAAGGCGTGCCTAGTCGACGAAGCCCGCAGCAGAAGACACGCCGAGCGGGCGGCGGCTCCGACCGCGAGCGCGCCGAGTCGACGGCGGCCGCGCTCTGCCCTTGCTTGGCCGAGGCGCGACGGAGTGCGTTGGCGACGCGACGCCGGATCCGATTCGCATCTATCTATTCGAGCTGCGGAAGGCGAGGGGGAGCGGGGGAATCTCGAGGCGGACGCGCGTGCCGTGCGCTGGGACGCTCCCCTCGCTCCTTTCGCCACTTTCGGTCCTTTTCCGTTCCTTTTCCTGCGCTCTGCGTGGGCGAGCCGCTGCGCTTCCCTCCCCCCCTCCCCGCCGTCCGCGCCACCGCGGGAGGCAATCTCCGCATCCACCCCCATTCCTGTGTCTCTTCCTTTGTGCCTTTCTTGAACCGATTCTCGTCCACCCCGATGCGCCACTTCATCGTCCCGTTCCTCCCTCGCCAACCCTCCGCGTCTGCCAGTCTGCCCTGACCTCTCCGCGCTCACCTTCACCCCCTGTTCTTTTCCTCGTTCCGTCCCCCGACGTCCCGCTTCCGGACCGCCTCGCTGGTCGGTGCCGCGCTCCACCCGCCTCGATCGCGCCACCCCGCGGCTCCCGCCTCCTCCCTTGACGTCCCGTCGTCGCTGATCACGCCGCCTTCGAGCGCCCTCGCTAGTCGCCGGCACTCTCCTTCGTTTCTTTTCGCCTCTCGTGAGGAACCCGCTCGGTGCTGCCGCGTGCGGTCGAGGTGCCGCCGGCTCCGCGCTCGCCCCCCGAGGCTTTCCTGGAGCGTCCCAAATCGCGCTCTCCGCGCTCTCGCCACTCGTATCCGTGCGCAAATCCTTCTCCCACCCGCACCACGCCGCGCCGCTCCTCTTTTCCCGACCCGCATCTCGCCGCGCCGCTCTTTGCCTCCGCCTTTTTTTCCACCGCACCGCCGCGGCTCTGTCGCTTCGAACGCCGGCTCGCCGCTCTTGTCTCGGCGCCTCGACGTTCGCGGCCCGCGGCGCCCGCCTCCCGTCTTTCCTGTCGCACCGCACGAACCGTCCGCTTGCGTGGCGGCCTTTGCGTCTGCACGAATTCCTCCCCCATTGTTTCCAGGCCACTCTCGCCCCCCTCGGCCCTTTTTCCCCCCAACGAGGGCGTTTTGCCCCGCCACCCCACCTGCACTTTTTTTCTCTTTTCTTCCCCCACACCTCCCCCGCTCCTCTTCTCCCTTCCCCCGTTCTTATTGCCCTCCTCTCCCCCTCCCCTTCCTTCGCATTCCCCTCCTTCCCTCCTCGGCACCCCTTTTCCGCATTCCCCTCCTTCCCTCCTCGGCACCCCTTTTCCGCATTCCCCTCCTTCCCTCCTCGGCACCCCTTTTCCGCATTCCCCTCCTCCCCTCTACCCTCTCTTGTCTCCTTTCTCCGATCGATTGCACCGCTGTCGGTCCTCTTCCCGCCCTGCCGCCGCCGCAACGGTGCGCATCCGCGCCTCCATGCATCCCTCCCGCGTCCCTCGCGACCCGTCACTTCGCAGTCTTTGCCGCTTCGACCGCCGGAGTCCCGACGCCGTGCGGTCTCCACCTTGGGCTCCGAGCCTCTGGGCTCGCAAGTTCCGCTCGCTCTCGTCTCCTGCCGTATTGCGATCCCCCGACGCGCCTTTCCTTTGCTCCCCCCCATCTCCTCGCAACCTCTTTTTTTTTTTTTCGTTTCCGTGGACACCTGTCCTTTGTTCGCGCTGTGAAACCGACCGCCGTTTGCCGCCGCGCCTCTTGCTGACCACCGCGACCAAGATCCTCCACGTCATCCGATTGCACCGGGCGCGCTCCGAGTCGGCTCGCTTGCACCCTCGTAGCTCGAACGCCAGGCCTGCGGCTGCGGCACGACGGCTGCCTTTCCCGACCGCTCCCGAATCGCCGCCTCATTCGCGTATCGGCTCTCGCTCGCGGCTCCGTCTCCTTTCGGTCCGCGACGATCGCGCGTTCGCGCCAATCTCGCGCTCGCCGTTGCCTTTTCAAGCGCAGAACGTTTTCCGTACCGGCCCCCCTTCGCCCCCCTTGCCCCCCTTGTCACCCTTGCCCCCTCTGCAGCCCTGTCGCCTTTCCACCCAACCCGCCTTCGCGCGCGTCCTCGCCGTCGCTTCCTCCCCGCCGGGGGTTCTGTGAACGCTGATGCACGCGCGAGCGCAATCGCGCGCGCGCGGGGTGGGAAGGCGGCGCGAGGCCGGCATCTTTGCTGGTTTGGCGTACGAATTGGTCCCTGCGCCGTCAGCGTTCAGGCAATACGCAACGGCGGGGGCGTCGCCTCGGGCGTCCGCGATCCACGCGTGCGGCGCTGGAGTGCTTGTTCTCCGTCCGCCGCTCGTCCGGGCCGCGCGAGCTTCCACGAGGCGCTTTCGGGCGGCGCCGGCGGGCGCGCGGGCGCGGCCGCGCGCGTCGCCGGCGCGCGCTCGGCCGCTTGCCGAGGCGGCCGGGGCGCGTCGGGGCCACGCAAGGGAGGCACGCCGCGCCACGCCTCGTCGCGCCTCGCGCGCGCCGCGGCATCGGCTCGTCCGCGAGGTGGAAGAGCGGCGCTGCGAGAGGCTCTCGAACGCGTCTCCCGTCGCTCGCGGATCGACGTCGGCGGCGTTTGCGCGCGAATCCCAACGCGCGCCGAAACTTGTGCCGGCAGTTCCGGAACGAGCTGCGCGCCCGCGCGCCTCGCGCGCCCGTCCGAGCCAGCCTCGCGCCGATGTGTCTCTGCGGATTTCTGTGGCAGGCGTTTCCCGGGCACCCCCTGGTGCTTGTGTTCAACCGCGACGAGTTTTTCGAGCGGTGCGCGCGCGGAAGCGAGAGGGAAGAGGGGAGGGGGGGGGGGGGGGGGGGGGGGGGGGGGGGGGGGGGGGGGGGGGGAGGGGACGGGGACGAACGGACGGACGGAGGGAAGAATGGGCAAACGGTTGGGCTGCGGCCGATGGAGCGGACGAACGGAAGCGCGCGAGCGCGCGA
>PGFX01002886.1:0-12887 GCA_003612995.1 Prototheca bovis | reverse complement strand
CCCCCTCTCCCCCGCGCGCGGCCGCGCTCCGGGGCCTCGCGCGCGGCGCCGCGCGTTTCTCCCTCCGCCCGCGTGCGTCGCGGCTTTCCCCTGCGGGCGACTCCCGGCCGCTGGCCGGCTCCGAGGGCGGCGGGCTGCCCCCTCTCCCGATCTGCGCGCCCCGCGCGCTTCTCGCTTCCCAAGGGCCCTGCGCCGCGACGGAGGCGCGCCTGCTCGGTGCGCGCTTCCTGCGGTGCGGGGCCCGACAGCAGGTGGGTGCGGGCTTGACACCCCGTGCGTTAACTGCGGCCTCTACCCACGGTAGCCGAACGATCCCCACGCTCGGAGACCACTATGAAAGGGCTACATTTCCCGAGTCGACCGACCGTCGTCTTTTGCTTGTTTTTTCGTTTCTTTTTTTCCCGTCTCTCTTCCCGCTCACCCGTCTTTCCGTCTTTCTTTCTCTCTCTTTGCCCAGGTGGAGGACATTGTGGACACCGGCAACACGGCCGCCGCGCTGCTCAAGTGCTACCGGGAGCTGGGGTGCGCGTCGGTGCAGCTGGCCTCGCTGCTCTCCAAGCCCTCGCGGCGCGAGACGACCGAGGGCGAGCCGGCCTACCTCTGCTTCGAGGTGCCGGACAAGTTTGTGGTCGGCTACGGCCTCGACTACGACGAGCGATACCGCTCGCTCCCCTACGTCGGCGTCCTCGACGAGTCGGCCATCTGAGCGCCACCAGAGCCAACGAGCGCGGGCGATGCGCCAGCGACGCGGGAAAACGCAAGAGGCGCGCCCAAGCATCGCCCACCACCGAGGCGACACGCCCAAGCATCGCACGCCCACCGCCAAGGCGACGCGCCCAAGCATCGCACGCCCACCGCCGAGGCGACGCGCCCAAGCATCGCACGCCCACCGCCGAGGCGACGCGCCCAAGCATCGCCCATCGCCGAGGCGACGCGCGAGCGCCTCGCCCGGCACTGAGGCGACGCGCCCGCGCCTCGCCCAGCACCGAGATGCCGCCGCCGCCACCGCCAGCGGCGGCCTCGACGCGCTGCCTGCTCTTGTTGGCGAGACCGCCCTCGCTTCTCGTCGTTTTTTCCTTCTTGTTTTGCCCTCCTTCCCATTCCTTCCCCCCAAAGCTCCGCTCGCGCTAACCGTTGCGTTGTTTTCGTTCCTTTTCTCGCCCTCGCGCCGGCGCCTTTGCCCGACCTCTGCGCTCGAGGCGCCGGCTCGACGTCACTTTTCACGCGCTTCTCGCACCCCCCTCAGCGGAGCGTCGACTCATCGGCGCTCTCCGCAGACCCTAGAACGGAACCGATCGCTCACACTTGTTGTTTCCACAATCGCCCCATCCCCGACGTCGACGCTCGGCCTCTGCTCGTCCCGAGCGCCACAGAGCACTTCGCCTCTCGCCTCTCCCGCTTGGCCGCCGCTCGCCACTTGCCTCTAGCCTTTCGCCTCTCCCGCCTGACCGCCGCTCGCCGCTTACTTCTCGCCTCCCGCTCGGCGGTCCCTTCCCTCCCCCCCTTCCCTCCCTCGCACCACGCCGCCCGTTTGCCCGTTACTTCTTTCGCACGCACGCGGACGCCGAATCGCGACGCTCGCCGTTTTTTCCCGCGCGCGCAATTCCCGCTCGCCTCAGCCCGCACCTCTTTGCCCCCTCTCCCTCGCCCTCTCCTCCCCCTCGGTCCGCCCCTGCCCCGAGGCCACGACGCTCCGAGCCGTGGCGACCGCCACCGCCGGACACCGCCACCGCACCCCTCGCCTTGACCTCTGCCGCCCCCGACGCTCCTCCGCCGTGGCCTCCGAGAGACGCGCAACCCCCGCGCCCCCCGGCCCTTCTGTCCCGCTCACCGGTTCTTCGCACCTCCTCCCTCAACACCAGCGGCACGGCGCTGCCTGCCGAAGAACACTCCTTTCGTCTCCTGCCCCGTCCTACCCTCGCGACGGAGCGCACGCCGCCTCCGACGGCTCTCCGCATCGATCGGCCCGCCCCGCTCCCCGCCCTCTTTCCTATTTGCTCTCTCCGTTTCCCGTCCGCCCTCGCTCCCTCTCCACGGGCGCCGCTCCGCGCTCGCCGGCCCGCGTTCGCCTCACGTTGCCCTCTTCTCCGCTTCGAGCCATCTCCCTGCCGCCCGTCCCCTCACCAACTCTGGGCTCCGTCCGCCCGCCCGCCCTTCCCCCTTGCGCGCGCGGCGGTGGCATCCCGCCCGTGGAACCCGAGGCGAGCGCGTGCGCTTTGACAATCGCGTGGAGAGACTGAAAGGGCGCGGCCGGCAGAGCCGCTGCCACGCACCGAGCTCCTCAGCCGGCCGGCGGGCGGACGGACAAACGTTACAGGGTGTTGGGCTACGGGGGGAGCCGGGCTCCCGAAAACGAAACGGGGAACGGAATGGGGAGCGGGGGCGGAGAGCAGCCACGAGGGCGGCAAAGACCGACGGATGCGAGGGGGGAGAGCGCCGGGGTCGCGGTCGGCACCCCTGCGGCGACCGAGATTGGTGCGGGAAAAGTGCTCTGCTCGACGGCAAGGGGAAAGACGACGGCGCGAGCGCTGCCCGTGCAGGGAAAAGGAAAGCATGCGGGCGAGAGAAAGGGGGGGAGGGTGGAAGGAGATGGCAGCGGGGAAGCATGCGGGGACAAGGGAGAGACAGACGGTAGCGGGGAGGGAGGTCGAGCAGAGAAGGGGAGCGAAGAAGACGAAAAAGAAGAGCTGTGGGGAACGCGCAAGGTGCCCCTCTCCAGGAGCTAGAAAAAAGAAAGCGACGCGGGAGGCCTCGATCGCCGAGTGACGCGGGACGCTCGCGACGCGGGAGGCCCTGGTCGCCGAACGACGCGGGGCGCTCGCGACGCGGGAGGCCCCGATCGCCGAGCGACGCGGGACGCTCGCGAGGCGAACGGACGAGGAAAAAAGGCTTGGAGAAGGAAAGGGAGGCAAGGTAAACGGAACGGGGTCGGTGTCACGTCGGTGCGAGCGTCCCGCTGCCGCGCGCCGCATCTCCGTCCTTCCTTCCCCCCTCCTCTCGTCCCTGTCACCCGAGCAAGGCTTGGTGGAGCGCGGACAAGAGTCGTTTGGCGGGAAACCCGGCAATCCTGGCCACCTCGTCCTGGAGCTGCGGGGAGCAGTCGAGGTAGATGGCGAGTCGGTCGCCGTCCAGCAGCGGGGACGGCGCCTCGGGCGCCGTCCGCGGCTCGGGCCGGTCCGCCGCCAGCGCCGCAGCGAGGCACGCCGGGTCCGGCATCGACGACGGAGCCGGGGCGGGCGGAGGCGCCGGGGCGGAGCCCGCGACGGTGGCGGCGGCGGGGGCGGAGGCGGCCGCGCCATCGCCCATGGAGCCGTTGCCCGCTGCGCCGTTGCCCACGGATCCGTTGCCCGCTGCGCCGTTGCCCGCCGCGCCGCCTCCGTCCTCGTCCATGGCTCGGATGGTCTCAAAGCCGCCGACGAGCGAGCCGACTTGGTCGTTCTCGCCGGGGGATGGAGGCCGCGTGGACCCGCCCTCGCGGTCCTCCATCGACAACGACGACTGGGGGCGCGACGGGACCTCCTCGGACAGCGCGCTGGTCGGGCGTGGGACGGCGGCGCCCGGGGGAATCCGCGGGTCGCGCAGCGCGAGTGGTGCCGCCGCCAGCGGCCTCTCCCAGGCCGCCTCGCCCCAGACGCCCGGGGCGCCCGCAAAGCCCTTCCAGGCGCCTCGACCGGCCACGTCCGCCGTCGCGGGGTGCGCCTCGAGCGCCGAGGCCAGGGCCCGGAGCGGCGCCTGGGACGCGTCCGCGAGCAGACGCGAGACGACGCGCACGCCGCCGCCCGCGTCGACGACCACGACGTGCACCGGCGACGCGGGCGGGAGCGGCGCGTCCGGGGGGGGCGGCGCGGGGAGCCGGGCGGGGTGCGGCTGCGAAAAGGCCGAAAAGGGCGAGGGAGCCACGGGCGCCGGGGGATGGGGGGCGACCGAGCCCGCGCCCAAGCCCGCGGCCGCCGCGCCGGCACCGCCGCCGACGCCGCCGCCCGCCCACTCGGCGGCGTCCTGCACGAGCGTGGCCACCGGCGGCGCGGGGGGCGCCGGCGCGGTCGGGCCGGCCGGGGCCTCGGGGCGCGCGCCGACGCGAGGGACGCACGTCCGCAGCGCGTGGGCCGCCTCGGGATCCAGGCCGGCCGGCCGGCCTCCGCCCGAGCCGCCGACGCCCCCGAGTGCCGCGCCCGCCACGCCCGCCGCGCCCGCCGCTCCCGTCGCGCCCGCCGCGCCCGTCGCGCCCTCGGCGCGACCGAGCGCAGCGTCCTCGTCGACCGACCAGAGGACGCCGTCCTCGACGCCGTCGGCCTCGACCTCGTCCACGCGGAAGAGCGACGACCGCCCCGCGCGCCGCTCGACGCGCAGCACGCGCAGCACGCCGTCCGGGGCCACCGCCAGGATCTCGCGACCCACCGCGGCGTCCGGGTCGCGGCGCGAGCTCGAGGCCGCAGACGCCCCCGGGCCGCCGCCCCCCGGCCCGCCCGCGGCGACGCGCCCGGGGGGAGCCCCGGGCGCCGGCACGGCGGCCGCCGCGGGGCGCGCGCGCGCCTCGCCGGCGACGGGGCGGATGCCGACGCCAGATTCGTGGCGCAACACCACCACCCCGCCGCGCAGCGAGCAGGCGATGGCCATGCCGCCGGCGCCGGCCTCCCAGGCCGGAGACAGGTGCACCACAGGGTGCGGCCAGCGGATCCAGCGGGGGGGCGGCAGCCGACGCGGACGCGCCGAGCGGACGCGCCGGCGCGGCGAGAGCGCCTCGACGACCTGCAGCGCCGTCGCCGGGACGCCAGACGGCTCGCGCGCGCCGCCCGCGCCCGCGCCCGCGCCCGCGCCCGCGCCCACGCGCACGCCCGTGGCCGCCTCGAGCGCGCCGCCGACCGCGCGGCGCACGTCCCAGAACCCGCCTCGCGTCGGGCTGCCGCCCCGCGCACGCGCGGTGGCCCCGGCTCCCGCGGTCCCGTGGCGCCAGGCGAACAGGCCCGGCGAGGCGCCCGAACCGGCGGCGCCGGTGGGGCTCGAGCCGTCGCCGCCGGCCGCGCCGCGGAGAGCCGCGGCGCGGCGCGGCGCGTCGTCCGACTCGTCGGGCGCCTCCTCGAGCTCGTAGGCGACGAGACGCATGCCCACGGCGGCGAGCAGCACGGGCGGCCGCGGCGCCGGCGGGGACGAGCCCTCCCCGCGGCCCGACGAGCCCCCGCCGCCACGAGGGCTCTCGTCGCTCGTGTCGTCGCTCGAGTCGCCGAACGCGTCGCGCCCGTCCGGGCCCACGCCGCGGAAGCCGGACATGCGACGGAACACGTCAGGGGCGTGCATCCGAGACCGCGAGCCCCCGTGGCGGCCGCGACGGCGCGGCGCGCGCTCGTGCGGCAGCAGCGTGAGCGCCGTCACGCGCCCGGGCAGCGACACCGAGGCCAGCACGACCGGCCCGGAGAGGCCGCCGCGCTCGCGCGCGCTCGGCTGCGCGTCGAACGGCGCGCGACCGCGACTCTTCGGATCGGGCGACTCTGGAGCCGGAGCGCCCGAGGGCGAGGCCGCGAACGCCCCCTCCGACGGCCCAAACTGCGGAGGGGGGTCGGGTGCCTGGCGCGGTCCCACAGCCGAAGCAGAGGGGGCGAACGGAAAGCTGGGGGCGCCCGACGGAGCGAAGGGGGCGTTGCTCGCACTGGTGGTCCCCGTCGACGGAGCGAGAGAGGCGCCTCCAGCGTCGCCGACCGCCGCCGGGGCGTTGCCGGCCCCGCCCGCTCGCGCGCCCGCGGGGCGGTCGACGGGCAGCGGCGCCGCGGCGCGGTCGCCGGGGTAGCGCCCGGACTGCTCGACGCGATACTCGGAAAAGCTGACGCTGCGCGTCGCGAGCTCGAGCGGCGAGCCGTTGTCCTGCCGCCCAGACTCGCTGCTGGCCGAGTCGGCGCTCGCCTCCGAGCCCGGCGGCGCGTCCGCGCGGGCGCCAAGGCCCGACGGCATCGGGAAGAGCAGCTCGCCGCCAAAGCTGGACGTGCGCCGCCCGAGCGGCGCCGAGGGCGCGCGGTCCGAATCGGGGCGGGCGGCGCCGCCAGGGCCTTGCGCACGGTCGGCGTCGGCCTGGGCGGCGCCCGGCGAGGTCTGCGCCCTCGCGACGCCGAACGGCGACGTCTGGGCGCGCGACGGCCCGGGGGCGCCAAAGGGCGACGCTTGGGAGCGGCCCGCCTCGGGCGCGCCAAAGGGAGACGAGCGGGCGCGAGCGCCGCCGAGGGGCGCAGGCCGCGCCCTCGCGTCGCCGCCGTCCGCGGTCGGCGCAGCCTGGCCGCGGCGCGCGGCGTCGGCGGCGCCCGAAAAGTCCACCGAGGCGAGCGGCGACGGCAGGCCCGGCGAGGCAGATCGGTGCCAGGCCGGCAGCGCGCGGGCGGGGGCGGAAGCGGCGGCGGCGGCGGCGGCGGCCGCGCCGGCGACGGGCGCGCAGACGGCCGGGAGCGCGAGGATCAGCAGGCGGCCCTCGCGGACCGTGCCCCCCTCGGCGGTGTAGTAGAGTTCCGGACCGGACCGCACCGACAGCGGCGAGCGGCGCCCGGTCGAGTGGGCGTGGACCCACGAGGGGCCCGGCCAGTCGTCGTCGCGGCCGCGCGGCCGGCCGGGGTCCCTGGGCGGGTCGGGCTCCTCGGCCATGCCCGCGACCCGCGCCAGGCGGCGTCCGAACGCGGTCAGCTCGCTCTCGTTCCGCGCGCCCTCTTCGCTTTCAGTCTCGCCGCCGAAGAAGAGGCGACCGGCCTGGCGCCGCAGCGCCTCGGCGGCGCGACTCGCGTCCACCACGCCATCGTCGCCAGAGCCCGCCTCGCCGCGCGCCCAGCGCGCGCGGCGCGTCGAGGGCCAGCCGGCCGCCCGCTGCGCGGCCGGAGCTCCCGGGAGAGGCTCCGAGGCCGCTCCGACCTCGCCAGAGGCCGCGGCCGCGGCGTCGAGGGCCGAGAGGGACGGACGCGCCGCCAAGGCGGCCGCGGGCGCGCTCGTGTCGCCGACGCGAGCCACCCTCGGCGCCGAGGTGCCGACGACGAGAAAGGTGACGGGCGCCATGGACACGGCCAGGAGCCCGTCGCGAGGCGAGGGCGGCGCGTCGGCGGCCGCCGCGGCGCGGGGGAGCGCCCCGCGGGGTGAGGCGGAGGCCGCCCCGGCGGGCGCGTGGTCCGCCCGCTCCCTCGCCTCGGCCGCGGCGGCCGCGCCGACGACGGCGGCGAGCCACGAGGCGCCGCCGCGCGAGTGCGCGGGCGTCATGCCCAGCTCGATGGGGTGCGAGAAGAGCGATCCGGGGCGCAGGCCGACGTGCTCCGCCGAGGGCGGCGACGCCTGCGAGCCGAGCGAGCCGAACGCCGCGCCTCCCGCGGCGAGCGAGGCGGCGGCGAGCGGCTCGCCTGGAGCCCGTGCGGAAGCGCCCAGCCGCTCGGCGAGGGCACCGCGCTCCGGAACGCTGCCCAGGCGCGCGGCGCCGCCGCCCATGGCGAGCAGCGAGGGCGTCGAGAGCAGCGAGCCGAACGTCGGGCGGGAGGAGGAGAGCCTGGCGAGGCCTCCGAGGGCGTCCCCCGCCTCGCTGTCGTCGCCGTCGCGATCGCCGCCGGAGAGGCCCGAGCCGAGCGACTGGAGGGAAAAGGGGTCCGGGTCCTCGGCGTCGTGCTCGAGCCGCGTGGCCGCGAGGCGCCCCCAGCCGGGCACGGCGGGCGCCCACGAGGCGACGGCCGTGATGCGCTCGAGCTCAAGCCAGCGGCCCGCGACCTCGGGCGCGAGGCCGTGCCCCTCGGGCGGGGCGAGCACGAGCGCCTGGCGCGACCCGGGCTGACGAGCCTGCTCCACGCCCGGACCGGACCACAGCAGCGAGCCGAGCACGTCGCGCAGCCCGCTGCGGCGGCCGCCCGCGAGCTCGGCACTCGAGGAGGCCGCGACCGCGGCCGCGCCGCCGCGCACAGCGCGGCCGCCCTCGGCAAAGTGCGCGGCCGAGGCCACGCCGTCGCCGCCGGAGGGGCGCGCGGTGCGGCCGGGGGCGCTCGAGGGGCCGACCGCGTGCGGCGCCTGGGCTGCCGGCGCTGCGCCAAAGGGACCGGGGAACGCCGAGGCGCGCCCCGTCCGGATCGGGAAGGCGTCGGTCACGCGGTCCGGAAGGCTGCCGGTTCCGGCCCGGACGGCCTCGGCCTCGGCCGCGTCGCGGCGGGGCGGCGAGGCAGAGGCGCCGGCGGGGCCGGCGGCGCCCGCGGCCGCCTGGCCAGCGCCCTCGGGCGGCAGCGGCTCGCCTTCGGGCGCCGAGCCGCAGAGCGCCCAGCCGCCCACGGCGGGGTGCGGGACGAGCCGCTCGACGCGGAGCGAGCCGAGCGAGGCGCAGAGCACGTCGACCGCGCGACAGAGGTCCGGAGGCCCGCCCAGCGGGACGAGCGCGGCGCCGTCGTCGGCCTCGGCGACGAGGAGCGCCACGACGGCGGGCGGGGGCGGGGCGGCGGACGCGGCCGCCGCAGGGAGAGGCGGCGGGGAGCTCCGCCGGGCCGCGGACGGGTCGCGGTCCCAGGCGGCCGGCGCGAGTCCCCCCAGGGAGCGCCCAGCCGGCTCGGGCGAGAGGGCCCGCGCGCGGTCCAGGGACCACCCGAGGCGGCCTCCCGCCGCGGGGGAGCGGCCTGCGCCAAAGCCGGTGGAGCCAAAGGGCGAGGGCGCGAGCGCGCGGCCGGCCGGCGCGCGCGGCTCTGGGGCGGCCTTGGACGGGCGCGGGGACGGGGCCTGTGCGGGCGCCGAGGGCGTCGCCGCCCCGCGCAGGACCAGGGGCGCGGCCATGCGGCATCCGTTGGTGCCGAGGAGGGGCTCGATGCGCAGCGCGCGCGATCCGGGTGCGAACGTGGCGACCCACAGCCTCGAGCCCGCGATGGAGGCCGCGAACAGCGGCGGGGAGGAGGAGGCGGGGGAGGAGGAGGCGTCGTCCTGCGAAAAGGGCACGAGCGCCGGCAGCGGCGTGGTCAGGTTGGAGGGCAGCGGCGTCGGCAGCGGCGGGGCCGGCGCGGCTGGCGGCCTCGGGGCGGGTCCCGCCGGCGCCGCGGAGGAGGAGGGGCGGGCGGCCGAGCCCTTGGTCGGGCGTCCGGTCGAGGGGTCGTCGGCCGCGCGGTTCGCATCTCCGGCGTCCGAGTCGAGCGAGTGGTTTGGGTTGGAGACCATCGAGCCGTACAGCGCGAGTGCCTCGGGCGGCAGCGCCGCGAGCGCGAGCGGGTCTCGGCCGAGACGGATCCAGGCGCGCACGATCGCCCTGGGCCCGGGCGCCTGGGGCGGCGCCCCGGCCGCCCGCGCGGCGAGGTCGAGCTGCGGCACGGGCGAGCCCGCGGCCCCCGGCCCGTCGCCCGGCGGGCGGATCTCGACGTGCACGAGCGCGGCCGAGCGGAGGCCGACGAGGACGGTCACGGGGCTGGGCGGCGGCGGGGCTGGGCGCGCCGAGGGCGGAGACGGTAGCGCGTCGGCCTTGACGCCGCCCCTGGGCGAGACGAGCGCGCTCTCCGCAAAGTTGACGCGAGGCTGCGAGAGCGAGCTGGACGAGCCGCCGAGGCCCGCCAGCGCGGCGCGGTGCGGCGAGGGCGACGCCAGAAGGAGCGCGTCGCCAGAGTGCGCCGAGAAGGAGTGCGAGCGCGCCGAGGCGGCGGCCAGCGCGCCGCTCGAGTGCGAGCGCGAAAAGGGCGAGGTGCGAAAGCCGGCGGCGCCGGCGGCGGCGGCCAGGGCAGAGGACGAGCCGTGGCTCGGGGGCGGCTTGGCGGGGACGTGCCAACCGCCCAGAGGCGCCTCGACGGGCGGAAAGACCACGACCGACTCTGGGACGTGCGCCGCCGCGTCCGGGGGCAGGCGCACGTAGGGCGAGGGGCGCGTCCCCGCCCGCGCGGCGCGGCGCGGGGGCGGGCTCCCGCCGTCGGAGGGGGATCCGACGCTCGCGCTCGCGGCGCCGCCGGCCGAGGGCGGCGAGCCGAGCGGCGGGCCGGCCAGCGTGGGCGGCGTGCCCGGCGCGAGGGCGGAGGAGGCGGCGGTGGCGAGCGCGTCGGGGGCGGCGAACCGCGCGCCCGCGGGGCCGTCCGAGGCGGGCGAGCCGGCGGCGCTGCCCGCGTCGCCGTCGCCGCCCTCGGTGGCGTCGTCGGCCGCGAGCACCGTGAGCGAGTCGGCGGGCGCCTCCGCTCCGAGCGGCAGCTCGGCGACGCGCGCGGCGCGCGCCTTGGCGCCCCCGTCGAGCGCGACGACCGCGAGCACCACGGCGGGGCTGCGCGTGCCGACGGCGACAGCCAGGAGCCTCGGGGACTGGGCCGGCGCGGGAGTGCCCGACGCGGTGAGCGCCCCGCCGCCGCGCTTGAGGATGCCTCCCGGGCGCGCGGAACCGGCGCCGTCGGCGGCGGCGGCGGCGCGCGGGCGGTGTCCGCGCGCATCGGGCGCGCCCGACGCGGGCGCGCCCGTGCCCGCGCCCTCCCTGGGCGGGAGCGCGTCGAGCAGCCAGGGCGCCGCGGCGGCGTCCACCTCGACGGCTGCGGCGCTCGAGACCTCGTCTCCGATGGCCAGCTCGGCCACCTGCAGCACTCGCAGCGGGCTCTGGTCGGCGGGCGCCGCGGCGGCGGCGGCGAGCGCGGACGAGAGCGCCGAAGGCGCGCCCCCGTCGAGGCGCGCCGGGGGGGCGGCGCGTCGCTGGGGCGCCTTGGCGCTGCCCTTGGCGCTGCGTCGGACGGCGCGCAGAAAGCGCAGCGTGCGTGGCTCGCCGGCGAGCTGCACGGCCAGGAGACCTCGCGGCAGCACGAACGCCGAGGCGATGCGGGCGCCGTTCGGCGGCACCCAGGCGAGCGGTGCGGGCCCGGCCGCGGGGTGGGGGCCAGAGAAGCGGCCGGCGTCGGCTCCGCCCTCGTCGCCCCCGCCGAGGCGGACGCCCTCGGGCACGACCTGGGCGACGACGCCCGAGCCGAGGTCGCCCGCGGCCAGCGTGCGGGCGTCGGGATCGAAGCGCAGCGCTTCCGTGGCGTCGCGCAGCGACACGTCGGTCCTCGCGGGGGGCGCGGGGGCGCCGCCGGTCCTCTCCCCGGACGCCTCTTTCGCGGCGTCGCCTCCCCCCCCGCGCTCCGTCGCGGACGCCCTGAGGACGCGCGTGGAGGTCTCGTAGCAGAGCACGAGGCCGTCGGCGATGGGCGCCGCGCGCGCGAGGCCCAGGGAGACGTCGGGCGGCAGCGGGGAGCTCGACTGGCAGGCGGGTCCCGCAAAGGCGCGGCGCACCACGCTCGGCGGCTGGTCCGCGTCCGAAGACGCAGGCGGGGTCGCGCTCGAGGGGGCCTCCGGCGCGGCGCCCTCGCCCTCGCCCTCGCCCTCGCCCTCGCCGCCGCCGTCCGCGTCCGCGCGATCCGTGGCGGCCGCGGGCCCCGGGGGCGCGCGCGCCGCGCCTGGCGGCTCGGCGCGGTCCAGCGAGGGCCAGGCGGGCCCGACGGCGACGGCACCGGTCGCGCGCGGCGGCGCGTCGGCGGCGGAGGAGCGCAGCAGCGCGGCGCCGAGGCCGCCCCGCATGGCGCCCGCGGTGGCGCGGGGCGCGCCCCCCTCGGCCCTCTTCCTGGCGGCGGCGAGGTCGGGGGCCGCAAAGGCGACGTCGACGGCTCCCTCGGGTCCGCCGCAGGACGATGGAAGCGTGGCGTCGACCGCGAGGCCCGGGCAGCGCGAGAGCTGGACGCGCTGCGCGCCCGGCCCCTCGAGGCGCAGCGATCCCCCCTGGACGCGCCAGGCCCAGCCGAGCGTGCCGACGGGGCTGGCGCAGGCGGGCGGGAACCACTCCGCCCATGTCTTGCGGGCTCCGAGGCGGTCCCTGCGCGGCGTCGGCGCGGCGGCGAAGCGAAAGGTGCGCGCGAGGGCGTCGCCGCCGCCCGTGGGGGCGATCTCGGTCGCGGCGGCGAGCGCGGCCCGGGTCTGGGCCATGGGCAGGCCCGAGAGGGAGGGCGTGCGCTCAAAGTACGACTCGGAGGGCAACGAGGGCTGCACGAGCGTGGCCATGAAGGCGGCGTCGAGCGAGGGCGGGAGCGAGCCCAGCGACGGCAGCGAGTCGAGCGAGGGCATGGAGCGCGCGAGCATCCCTCCGTGCGGCGACAACCGGCTCGGCGAGGGCTGCAGCGGCGCGGCGGCGCGCGCGGAGGCGTCCGGGGGCAGCTGCAGGCGCGCGTTGCGCGGCGGAAGCGACTCCCACAGCGCGTCCGGGAGGCGCGAGCGCGGCGAGCGCGGGCCCGGCGCGGGGTCGTCCGCCCCGCCACCGTCGCGCGCGCGCCCGGCCGAGCGCCAGGCGAGCGTGGGCGACGCGGGCGAGCGCCCGTAGGCCGGGGGGCTCTGTTGGGAAAAGAGGTCTGGATCCGCCGCGAGCAGGGGCGCGAGCGCCTCCCTGGCGCGGCGCGCGCGCTCGCGGGCCTCTCGCTCGGCCGCGTCGCGGGCGAGGCGCCGCTGGGCGCGGGCGGCGCAGCGCCGGACGCCGTCGGCGACGTCTGTGGCAAACTCGGCGACGAGCACGTCGGCCCCGTCGTCCTCCCAGTCGAGCGCGCGCGGGAGGCGGCCGTCGGGCGTCTCGAGCTCGCACAGCACCTCGGCCGCGAGGCCGGCGGGCGGCGCGGCGCCCAGCGCGGCGCCCAGCGTCTCGCGCGCGCGCGTCTCCGCGAGCGAGACGATGGCGACGCGGCCGGTCGCGGAGACGGCGGCGGCGCGCGAGCCCCCCGAGCGCGGGGGCGGGACGACCGAGAACCACCAGCCCGCGCGCGCGTCGGGAGCCGAGGGAAGGTCGACGGACGCGACGAGCACAAACCAGCCCAGGTCGAGGTCGAACCGCGACCACGTCAGGCGCCGGCCCTCGCACAGCAGCAGCAGCCAGTCCTGAACGGAAAATCCGGAGCGGGGGGGGGGGGGGGGGGGGGGGGGGGGGGGGGGCGGGGGGG
>PGFX01002875.1:0-12905 GCA_003612995.1 Prototheca bovis | reverse complement strand
GGACCGCGCCGGAAGGGGGGGCTTTGGGCAGGGGAGGGCGGAGTGGGGAGGGAGAGGAGGGGAGGGGAGGGGAGGGGAGAGGAGGAGGGAGGGAAGGGGAGGGGAGAGGAGGAGGGAGGGAAGGGGAGGGGTGGGTGTGCGGGGCCTTGGGGTGGGTGTGCCGGCGGTGTGGTCCGGGAAGGCGAGTTGGGGCACAGGGCATGATCCCCGCGCGCGGTTCTTACGCCGCACTCAGTTCTCGTTCCTCCCCTCCCCGATCGCTCGGTTCTCGTTCCTCCGCCGTTTGCCGCTCGTCACCTCTGTTCCCTCCCCCTCCTCCCCCCTCGCCTCCTCCTGCCCCTTTTTCCTGGCCACGCAGACTGGGTACTCTGGTTCGAACGACGGCGGCAAGTACGACTACGCGGCTCGTCGTCGCGCTCTCCGCGCGTCGTGGTTTCCCGGCTCCAAGGCGGAGCACGAGTCGCTGCTGTCTCGCGGCGCGGCGGCTCGGTTTGTGATCGGCACGACGCCGGACGCCGAGCGTCGCGCGGCCGTGGACGCGGAGGCGTCGAGCCTCGGGGACTTTTTGCGTCTGGACCTGGCGGAGGGGTACGCGGACCTCCCGAAGAAGACGACCGCGTTCGTGCGCGCGGCGCTGCGCGAGTTCCCGGCGCGCTTCTACTTCAAGGTGGACGACGACGTGTTCGTGCGCGTGCCCACGCTGCTCTCGGCGGCCGCCAAGCAGTGGGCACCCGCCGAGCGAGACTACGTCGGCTGCATGAAGCGGGGAGACGTGCTCGCCGACCCAAAGTACCGCTGGTACGAGCCCGCACACCAATACCTCGGCACGGCCTACTTCACCCACGCCTGGGGGTCTGCCTACGTGCTTTCGCGCCGCGCAGCGCTCGCGCTCGCGAGCATCCCGCCGGGAACCTTCCGGCAGCTCGCCAACGAGGACACGACCATCGGACTCTGGATGCTCTCCCTCAACGCCACCTTCCTCGACGAACGACGACTCTGCTCGCCAGAGTGCAAGCCGGGAGCCATCGCCGTCTTCGACTACCCAAAGTGCGCGGGACTCTGCGACCCCGTGCGAGGCTTTGCAAAGCTCGCCAGCGACCCAAACTGCGCCGTCAAGGAAGAAGAGGAACGAGACCCGCCAGAGTGGAAGCGATTTTTCGAATTCTAAACCAACACCCACCCATAGGAAAGACAAAGAAAAGAGGAAGAAGGGAAAACAACAAGAACACCAAACAGGGAAAACAGGCAAGGAAACAAGGAAGCAAGCGAGGAAACGAAGAAAGGAGGCGGCACTGCGCGATCCCACCGGCTTTGCAGCAAAAGCGGCGCGGGCGGTTCCCATCCAACCTCCGCCAAAGTCAACCGACCCCCGCCGTCCTCCCTCACCTCGTCACCCCCTTCCAACTCCCCCGTCCCCGCCCTCGTCCCGCACCCCCCCCCCCCGCACCCTCCCTCGCACTCTCGCTCGCACGTCTCCTTCTTTTGCTGCCGACCTCGCGCAGCGCACTCTCCGCTTCCTACTTCGCTCGCCCCCCTTTGTCGCCCCCCATTTTTCTCTTCACTCCTCCCCCCCTTCGCTTTGACCACCGATCGTGCACCTGGCTGCCCTTCGTGCCCTGTCCATTTTTTCTTCCCGGCGACGTCTTCCCCCCCGCCCGACGACTCTGCACGTCTTTTCCCACCCTTCGTTTGCCCCGGCCCCGCAGCGAGGCGTGCGCGCCCGCGGGTGCCGGCGACGAGCCGCCGTGACGCCTGCCCGCGCTCTCCCCGCTCTCCTCGTCGGATGGCCCCGCCGCTCTGCTCCGCGTCGTGCCCCCGGCTCCGGCCCAAACGAGCCAACGCGACCCTTCTTCTCTCCCCTCGCTCCCGACACGTCGCGCACGCGGTCTCAACCCGCGTCGGCCCGCCTCCCCGCCACCCTCCGGTCTCTTCTACGCACTTCAACGTGCACTTTTTTTGTCTTTTTTCCGTCTTCTTGTTTCGGCGCCTCTCGCGCAGCTCCTCGCGTGTCGCGACGCGGCCCCTGCCCGCGCCCTTCCGCCTCCTCTTCTCCCCGCGCTGTCCGTGCCGCGCTCGCACCCTCTCACCCGACCCTCCAGACCCATCGCTCCGTCCCCGCGCCCCCGACGGTGCCGGCGCGTGCTGTGCCTTTTTTCCCCCTCCTCCCCTCCCCCGCCTGTTGGCTCGCCCTCCCCTCGGGCAGAGACCCGCGGCGATTTTGCGCGAAAGCCGCGCAGTCTCTCCCGATTCCGCCGACCCTCGCCAGGGACCCCAGGAGCCTCACACTGCCTCTGTCTTATCTTTTCACCCCTTCTCCCGCCCCCCCGCCCCGTTGCCTCCTTCTTCGGCCTCCACTAGGCCATCCTCTTCTCGGCGTCGTTCTCCAGCCCCGTCCGCTCGACGGGCGGGGCCGAGCGATACGCGCTCGAGCTGCCGGCCGCGCCACGCCAGGCGCCCGCGCCTCTGCACGCCGACTCGCCTTCCCATTCCTGCGCACGCGACCCTCCGCCCCGCATGCCGCGCCCATCGGCCCCCGCTCCCCGCTCGTCGTCCTCCCCCTTTTGCTCGCGTCTGCTTTGCCTTTTTCGCGCACCCAGCCTGCGCCTTCCGGCCTCGCGAACGCCCGATTTCGTCGCGAGGCCTCTCGCGCCGTCGTATCTTTTGGGCCCGCCAGACCGGAACGGCCTTCCGTCTCCGCGATGCAAGACACGCTTCGTGCCCGGGCTCGGGGGCGCTCCTTTCGCGGGGCCCTCGCCCTGCGCCCTTTTGGACCTCGCGGGGGGGGAGCTGCTCGACGGTCACACGCGCGGGGCGGAGAGGCAGCAGAGGGGGGAAACGACGAGGAGCCGAGAACGAAAGGCGCGCCGGAAATGGCGAAGAAAAAAGAAGCGGAAGCGGAAAGGCCCGGCACGCGAGCCGGTGGGGGGCACGCGAGCCGCGACCAGGCATTGAGATGACAGAGCGGGTGCGTTTGTGAAAAGAAGGAAAAAAGGGGCAGCGCGCCGGGAGATGGGGCGGGGAGGGCAGCAAAGGACCGTGGAGTCTCCGTCGCGGAGACGCGCGCGCGATCGCGCGCCGGGAGGCGGGGCGGGACAGAAGGCAAAGAGCCGCGGAGTCCCTGGCGCGGGGAGGCGCGGGCGATCGCGCGCTGCTCCGCCGCGCTTAGATCTGCGCGGTTCCCTGGGGCGTCTCGGCGCGCTCGAGCACGACCCTCCAGGTCGAGGCGAGCGGGGCGCGGACGCGCGCAATCTCGACGGCGAGCGCTCCGGCGTCGGCGTCGCCGCGCAGCTGCGGCAGAACGGGTCCCCAGGCGACCGGCAGGAGCTGCGTAGAGCCTTCGAGGCGCGCGACGAGGCTCGGGCACTCGACGGAGCGGTCCCAGGGCAGGCCGAGGATCACGATGCGATCGACGAGCGTGCCGTCGGCGTCGTATGCCGGGTCTGCCGGCGCGCGCAAGTCGGCCGGGACGATGGGGCCACCCGGCGCGAGGGTCACGATCAGGCGCGAAAAGGCCGCGTCGTCGCCGCCGCCGCCCTCGGGGAAGACCTGGACCTTTCTCCAGAGGTAGCTTCCGCGCGAGACGGCGTCGAACGTCTCGCCGTCGTCGGCGTAGAGCTCTCCTCTGGCGCGGTGGGAGCCGTCGAGGGCCACCACCAGCGTGAGCGGGTCGCCGCGCTGGGCCGCCGTCGAGCGGCGCGGGCGGTCCAGCGTGGGCACGACGTGCCCTCCGCGCAGCAGGACGGGGATGCGGTCCCGCGTGACCGGGAGCGAGGCCTCGGCGGCTTCGGCTTTGGCGGCGGCGGCCACGCGCTCGGTGAGCTCGGCGCCCGTGCGCCAGTCGTACCAGCGGTCGAGGCCGCGACCGCCGTCCAACGCGCCCAGAGGCGGCACGCGAACGCTCTCGGCGCCCTCGGTCAGCACCGGGAGCACGACGAGCGCGGGTCCCACGAACGCGCTGTCCTGCTCGGCCGCGAGGCGCGAGAACGAGGAGCGCACCGGTGCGAGCGCGTCGGGAGCGGAGACGGAGGATGCGGCGGCGGCCGTCGCCTTGCCCTCCTTGGCGAACGCGACCGCCCTCTTGCGGGCGGCTTCGCTTCCTGCCCGTCCCCCGAGCCCGGCGCCTGGGGCCTCCCACCAGAGCGGGCGCCAGAGGGGCTCTCCCGTGGCGTTGGCTCGGGCCGCGAGCGCGTAGAGGTAGGGCATGGCGCGGTAGCGTCCCTCGACGGCCTCGCGGATGCGGTCCGTGGCCTCGTCGCCGAAGAGGTAGGGTTCGCGTCTCGCGGACTCGATGTGCGCGTGCTCGCGGAAGAACGGGTACCAGGCTCCGATCTGGTACCAGCGCTCGAGGAGCTCGACCGAGGGGTTGCCGAAGAAGCCTCCGACGTCTGCGCCGTTGTGCGGCATGCCCGCGGCGCTGGAAGAGAGCAGCATGCGGACCGAGAGCGCGAGGTGGTCCCAGGAGGCGGCGTTGTCGCCCATCCAGGCCGGGCCATGGCGCTGCGAGCCCGCAAAGTAGGCGCGCGTGAGCACGAACGGCCTGGCCCCGCCGCACTCGCGCCTGCCGCGCTCGGCGAGACCCTGCACGGTGGCCGCGTGGTAGTACATGCCGTAGGCGTTGTGCACGTCGCGGTGCTCGACCCCGCCCGCGTGCAGCGCGTCCTTGGGCATCGTGATCTCGGGGCCCGAGAAGACCGACGGCTCGTTCATGTCGTTCCACACGTGCAGGCCGCACGTCGATCCCGCGTAGTGTTCGGTCGAGAAGCGGGACGCCCACCAGTCGCGCACGGACCGCGAGGTCACGTCCAGGTAGGCCGACGAACCGGGCCAGCACCAGCCCTCAAAGTCCTCCAGCGACGACCACCGCGCTTCGATCTCGGCCTTGCGGGCGGCAAACCTGGCCGACGGCGAGGAGGCGCCCGTCGAAGCGGCAGAGGAGGAGGAAGCGGCGGCGGAGGTGCTCCCCTCGGCGGCGGCCCCCTCGGCGGTGGTCCCGGTCCCTTCCGGGGCGACCTCGGCGGCGAGCACGTCCTCGGCGGTGGCGCCGTTCTCGGCGGCCGCCGAGCCGTGGGCCGCGTCCACGTAGTCGGCGGCGCCCGAGAGGTCTTCGCCGGCCGCGGAGGCGTCCGCGGCGGCGTCGTTCGCGCCGTCTGCTCCCGCGCTCTCCTCTTGGTGGTGGTTCCAGGAGGCGTCGTCAAAGGCCTTTTTCACGAAGAGACCCTTGTCCTTGGCTTCGGCGTAGACGGGGTAGTTGCCGTCTCGCTTCATGTGCGGGTCGACAATGGTGACGACGCGCCGTCCTTTGCGCTCGAGGTCTTGGATCATGGCCTTTGGCGTCGGGAAGGCGGCCTTGTCCCAGGTGAGGTAGCGCTTGCCGTCGGTGTGCTCGATGTCGAGCCAGAGGACGTCAAAGGGGATGCGGTTTGCGTCGAGCTGCTCGGCGACGTCCGCGACGTCTGCCTCGTCGCGGTAGTTCCAGCGGCACTGGTGGTAGCCCAGCGCAAAGGTCGGCGGGAGGTAGGCCGGGCCCGTGGTGGCCGCGAGCTGGCGCGCCACGGCCGCGGGCGTGGGGCCCGGGAAGAGGAAGAGGTCAAAAGCGCCCGACTCGGACATCCAGCGGGCGTGTGCGTGCGAGGGGAGCGGCTCGGGCGTGCCCGGGCGCGGGCGCACGCGGCGCAGGGGCGGGCGCGGGACCTCGGGGCCCTCGGCGACGTCCACGTACGTCTCCGAGGCGTCGTGCCAGAAGAGGCCCACGGCCGCATCCGGTCCGGCGGCCAGCAGCACGGGCACCGAGCCGTACAGGCCGAACGGAGACTCGGTCAGGTGCTCGAACACGTCCAGGTTGTACAGACGGTACGGGTCCGACACCGGAGACGCAGACGAAGAGGACTCTTCCGAAGCGGCACCCCCCGAGGCGGCCTCTTCCGAGGTGGCCTCTTCCTGGGCGGCGCCCTGCGCGGTAGCCTCTTCCGAGGCGGCCTCTTCCGAGGCGGCCTCTTCCTGGGCGGCGCCCTGCGCGGCGACCTCCCTAGAGGCGGCCTCTCCCGAGGCTGCGGCGTCCGCTCCGCGCGCCGTTGGTCGCTGGACGAGGTGGTCGGCGGAGGCGAGAGTGCTGGCGAGCTTGTAGCGCGTGGCGTGCGAGGGGAGGCCGTAGAGGCCCTCGGCAGCTGGGAAGGAGACGTCAAAGGCGAGCGCGCGCGGGCCGTAGACGCGCGAGTCGCGGTGGCCCTTGAACGTCTCCGAGGGGTCGGCGGGTGGCGCGGCCTCGCCCAGCGCGACGCCGCGCTCGTGCACCAGCCCGCCGCGCGCGTTCCAGCGCAGCAGCTGCAGACCGTCCGAGGCGCGCGAGACCTCCACCTCGAGCGGACGCAGCCACACGCGCACCATCAGGCCGTCGTCGTCGAACGCGGACGGCTCGTCCTCGGCACCTGCGCCCGGCGACCGAATCGGCAGCAGCGCACCCACGCTCTCGCCCGCGTCCACCTCGGCCGCCGCGAACGCGGCCTCGGACGACGCCAGCGACTCCACCACAGAGCCCCGCAGCTCGTGCCGCGCGGGCACCTCCGAGGCGTCCGTAAGGCGCAGGCGCAGCGCGCCAGAGGCATAGCCAGTCAGCGTCAGCGTCAGGGGAGGCAACGCGACGCCCCCGTCCTCGGCAACCTCGATCACGTCCAGTTCCAGCGAATTGCCAGAACGACGAAGAGAACCGTGCACGCCCTCGTACCGCGGACCCGCGCGAGACCGGAGACGCTCGCAGAACGAACTCTGAGAGCACGTCTGCGTCAAAGCCGGGGGGGGGAAGGGGGAGGGGGGGAAGAGTGGGTGGGAAATGCCCAGACGCCCGCGAAACCTCGAGCGCCTAGCATCGCGACGGAGACGGACCGCGCGGGGGAAAGGTAGACCGACTCGAACGCGCGAGCGCGTGATCGCACGACCTCGCACGCGCCGCCCGTGCACCTGCGGACGAACGCGGGGCGCCCCACTCGCCCCCCCCCCCCCCCCGTATTGCCGCGCCCGGTCGCCCCTGCACGCCACCGCCAGCTCCGCGCCTAGCGCTCCTCCCCTCTTCCGCCCGATCAACCCGACCGATCCGCTCCGACGCTCGACGTCGCCAACGACTCCTTGACAAACGGATCGGATCCGCGAGATCGACGCGCGGTGGCCGCTCCGGCGAGATCGCCGCGCGCCGGAAGCGCCAGCGGCAAAGAGCGGCCGCTCCCACCCCTCCACCCTTCCGTCTCGCCCGAGGCGCGCGGCGCGCGCGCGCAGCGAGCGGCCCGCCGGCCTCGCCTTCGAAGCGAGACGCCCCGCGGCGCGCGCACCTTGAAGTCATGTGCCTTGAAGGCCGCCGCCAGCGCAAAGAGCGCGAAGAGCGCTGCCGTGCGCGCGAGAGCGCGCGTGGAAACCATTGGCCACTCCCGCGATCGCGCTCGACGCGAGAGGTCGCGCGATCGCGCCCGCGATCACCCACCGTCGACCGCGCCAGAAAGCGCCTGAATCAACGCTGGCGCCTGAGGCAGTGACCGCGCGACTTGTGCCGCGCCGCCCCACGGGACTCGCACCGACCCGCACGCCGCGCGCACTTCCCGCGCGCTCGAGGCGGCCGCAGGCCCGGAGGCGGAAAAAGAGGCGAGGGAAAGGTGGCCGCGGGGTGGGGAGGGGGGGGGGAGGTGGCGGTGGCGGCGGCGACGGGGGCCGCGAAAGGCCGGCGCGGCGCGCCGGTCCCAGACGCGGGTGCGATGCCGATCTCGTTTCCTACCCCTCGATAGCGGAGCTTCTTTTGCGCGGCGCGCGCGCGAGCGCAGGAAAGGTCTCCCGCAAAGGCACGCCTGGAACGCTTCCCCCTCTCCCCCCTCGCTGAACGAATCAACGTTACAGAACGAAAGACAAAGGCTGCCGGCGCACGACCGCAACTCGAGACGGCGGCGCGTCTCCACGAGACGAGCGCGCCGCAAAGTCGAGTGGGGATCGCGCGGCGTCGGCGCGAGAAGGGGCGCCAGGGCACCTCGGTGCCTCGGCCAAGGCACCCTGTCCTCGGTGGTGACCCGCGCGCGCCGAGCCGACCGGCGTAAGCTCGGTTGCTCCACCCCGGTTCGTTTTCACGCATCCACCCCCCTTTCTCGGTGGCTTGACGCGCTTGCCCCTTCTCCTCCCGTCCCTTTCCTCCCCCCCCCCCGCTCGGCCCCAAGCGCGCCCTCATGCCCGCGCCTTTTTGCCCCTCTTCCCGGCCGCGCGTTCGCCCCCCTCCTCGCCGTCCTTGGCCTTGCGCTTCTTGCGCCTCGCCTCGGCAAGCGCCTCGGGCCAGGCCTGCACGAGCGCGCCCTTGGCCTCGGGCCTCGCGATCGCGGCCAGCTCGGCGACGAGCCAGGCGTCGCCCCTGCGGCCCCAGGCCGCGCACAGCGCGGCCTTGGAGTCGACCCTCTCCTCCTCGAGCGCGGCCAGCAGCGCCGCGACGCGCGGCGAGGCGCGCGAGATGCGGTTCTCCGGGAACGCCGCCGGATCGGCAGCCCAGGAGACGGCCGCGAGCGCCGGGAGCACGCGGCCCAGGAGCAGCGCCGAGGCGAAGCAGGCGGCGCGCTCGACGGGGTCGCGCTCCGGCAGCAGCGCGGGCGGCAGCGGCCAGGCGCGCGGGCCGTACGAGACCTCAAACGGGCGCACCACGGCGTCGCGCTTGGGATCGTAGCGCGGGAGCGCCAGCGGCGCGTTTCCGAACGCGCAGAGCGCCGGGGCAGCGGCCAGCAGGCAGGTGGGGTCGAGCGCCGTCAGGCCCCGCAGCAGCACGCGGCGCTTGCGCAGGGACGCGGCCGACGAGGCGCTGGCCGAGGCGTCGCCCTCGCCGCCCGCGCCCTTCTTGCTGCCGCGCTTGCCCACGCGCTTGAGCAGCGCCTTGGCGCCGACGGGGCCGTCGTGCTCGTCGTCGTCCGACCCGAGCGCGTCCTCGCGCGCGCGGCGCTCGAGCGCGCGGCGCACGGCCTCCTCCGGGTCCTCGTCCTCGTCCTCGGCGTCACGGTCCTCGACCGCGACGGCCTCAACGTACAGCAGCCACTCTGGTGGCGCGCGCGCCAGCGAGCTCGAGGGGTGCGGGCGGCACCGCCCGGGTAGCGAGGCGGCCTCGTACCGCCCGGCCTTGCGCGCCGCGCGGCGGGCCTCCTCGGGGTCGGCGCCGGCGGCCGCCGCGGCCTCGAGCGCCTCGGCGTGCGCCTGCGCGCGCGAGATGCGGCGCGCGACGCAGTCGGCCCAGCCGGCCGCCAGGCACGCCACCAGCAGTGGGCGCGCCGGCGCGGGCACCTTGCCGGGCGGGGGCGACCGCAGCAGCTGCTGCAGCTCCTCGATGACGCCCCGCGAAGGGGGCGGGGCGGGGGCGGCGGCCCCGCTTCCGGTGGCACCGGCGCCGAGGATCCGGACGCTCGCGACCAGGATGCGCGCCAGCTGCCGCCGCAGCGCCGAGGCCTCCTTGAGCCGCCGGGGCACGAGCTTGGCACGGGCCGCAAAGGCCTCGGCCTCGCCGCCCCCGGACCGCGCGGCCTCTTCCCAGGCCAGCAGCGCGTTGAGCGTCGTCAGCGCGTCGCCGGAAGCATCGCGCACGCTCTCGGGCGCCGACCCCGCGCCGTGCACGAACGGGTCCTCGATCGCCGCCACCGCGGCCAGGCCAGCCGCCAGCGGGAGCGCCGACCACGCGTGCCGTGGGGCCGCGGACGCGAACGCCGAGGCCGCGACGCCGCTCGAGCCCGCGCCCCGCGCGCCCTCTTCCGCGAGCAGCGCGCCCTGGACGGCGCAGTCGAGCAGGCGCGCGGCCCTGGGTGCGAGCGGGAGCTCGGCCATGCGCCTGCCGAGGTCGGTGGGCTTGCCGCCCGCATCGAGCGCACCTAGGGCCTTGAGCAGCCGCGTGGCCTCGGCGAGCGCCTCGCGGGGCGGCGGGCTGGGCCAGGGGAAGGTGTCCGGGCGCGAGATGCCCATGGTGGAGAGCAGCAGCACGGCTCCGTCGAGCGGCGCGCGCAACGCCTCGGGGCGCTCGTGCGCCTCAAAGTCGCGGTCGAAGACCGCGGACGAGTAGAGCCGGTAGCAGGTGCCCGGCCCCGTGCGTCCCGCGCGGCCGGCCCTCTGGTCGGCGGCGGCCTTGCTGGTCCACGAGACGTCGAAGCGGCTGACCGGATGGCCAGAGCCCACGCGCTCCTCGACGCGCCGCTTGGCGCGCCCGCAGTCGACTACGTAGCGCACGCCCGGGATGGTCACCGAGGTCTCGGCCACGTTGGTGGCCACGACGATCAGGCGGCGCCCCGCGGGCGGCGGCGCGAACGCACGCGCCTGCTCTTCCGGGGAGAGCGCGGCGTACAGCGGGAGCACGTGCACCGGTCCGCCAGGCTCGAACCGCGAGGCGCGCGAGGACGTCGCGGCGCGCCGCCCCGGGCCGGCGGGGGCACCGCCCTCGTCGCCGGCGCCCGAGAGCGAGTAGCCCTCCCGCTCCTCGAAGGCGCGCTCGGCAGCCTTGATCTCGTCCTCGGTGAACCCCTCGGCGCCAAGCGTGCGCGTCTCGGCCTCGTCCTCGAGCGCTAGGCCCGCGTCGTAGTCGTCTCCTCCCGCCGAGCGCAGCGCGGCGCCCAGCGCCGCGTCCTCGCCGTCGGCCGCCGAGAGCGCCGTCTCCTCGTCGACGTCCGAGTCGTCCTCGGCCGCGTCCGCGCCGTCCAGCAGGTCGGTCGGGTCCGCGAGCGGGACGGCCAGTCGCTCCGAGCGGGGCGCCGAGGACGCGCCCTTCGCGTCGCCTCCTTCCTTTGCACCTCGGCGCGGGGCCTTTGCGTCGCTCCCCGTCTCGGCGCCTCGGCGCGCGGGCCCGGCGTCGCTGTCGCCGCCGTTCCCGTTCGGCGCCTCGACGCGGCCTCCCCTTTCCCTCCCCCTGGGCTTGTTGAACGCCTCCTTGAGCTCTCGCACGACGCGCTCGACCTCCCGCTTGCCGGTGACGAACACGAGGATGCCTCCCGGCCCCTCGTTCTTGTGCACCTGCGCGGCCTTGGCGAGCGCCGCGCCGGCGTAGTCCTTCATCTCGGTGACGCGCGCGAAGCGGATGGTGACCGGGAAGCGGCGCGCCGGCACCGAAACGAGCGGCGGCGCCGTGCGGAACAGCCGCCGGTCCGCCGCGAGTGAGGACGCGTCCATGGTCGCCGACATGATCACCAGCTTGAGGGGCGTCACGGGGACGGCGTCGGGGGCGCCGGCGGAGCCGTCGGAGCGCGGCTCAGACCGCGCACCCTGGTAGACGAGCGCGGTCTTGGGGAAAGCGGTTCCGGCGGCGTAGAGCTTGCGTCGGAGGTCGACGACGCGGGCGAGGAGGCCGAGGAGGAGGTCGGTGTTGAGGGACCGCTCGTGCGCCTCGTCGAGCACGACGACGGAGCGCTTGGAGAGCAGAAAGTCAGACCGCAGCTCGCGCAGCAGCACGCCGTCGGTGACGAACGCGAGGCGCGTGGCGGGGCCGACCTTGGCGTCGTGGCGGACCGCGTAGCCGACGAGGTCCCCGCCCATGGCGTCCGCGGCGCCGAGCTCGTAGGCCACGCGCGCGGCCGTCGAGGTGGCGGCCACGCGACGAGGCTGCGCGACCACCACGCCTCCGCGGCGCGCTGGAAAGCGCGCGTCGCCGTAGCCGGCCTCGAGCAGCATCTGCGGGACCTGCGTGGTCTTGCCGCAGCCAGTCTCGCCGGTCAGCAGCACCACGTCGTGTTCCGAGACCGCCTCCACGATCTCCTGCTCGTACCCCGCGATCGGAAGAGACGCGCGCAGCGCGGGAATCTCCGCGGGACGCGACGCCTCGAACGAAACAGAGGGGGGCAGCGAAGCGGAAGGAGCGCCGGGGGAGGCGGAAGCGCCCGGGGAGCCGGGGGCGGCGCCACGGTCGGAGGCTCCGCTCCCGCCCGCGCCGGCCTCGGCGGGGACGCTGCGCGGCGCGCGCAGCGGAAAGTCCTCGTCGTCCGGCGCCGGGTCGGCCAGCGGCCGGAGCCCCTCGGCCGCCAGCGCGGCCCGCTCGCGCGAGACCGCCGCGGCCAGGGCGGAGGGGTCGAGCGCAGTCGGCGAGGCATCGTCTCCGTCCGAGCCCTCCGACTCGTCCGCGTCGGACGAGTCGGCCTCGCCGCCGGAGGGAGATGCCTTTTCCTCCCTTTCGTCGGCTTCCCCGAGAGGCGCGCCGGGACGGGCCGCGGCCGCGCGCGGCGGTGCGCCCCGGGCGGCGGTCCCCTTGCCGCCCCCGACACCTCGGCTGCGGACCTCCCCCTCGCCCTCGCTCTCGTCGTCGCTCGAGGAGGCGCGGTACTCTTCCGAGCCCGAGTCGGCGTGGTCCCAGCCCTTTTCCTCCTCTGTCCCTTCCTTTTTGGCCTCGCGCGCCTCCAAGCCGAGCCGCCTGCGGACCTCGGGCGCGAGGTCTCCGCCCGCGACGCCAGCCTCGGCGAGCCGGCGCCGGCGGTCCTCAGCCTGCTTGCGCGTCTCGCGTTGCCCGCGGTTGGCCAGCGAGCGCATGGCGCCCGCGGCCGCGGCGGACAGCTCGTGTTTCTTCAGCTCGGCGACGACGCCGGCCATCTTCGCGCGCGCCTCCTTGATCTCGGCGATGCGACGAAGCTTCCGGCGCTCGGCCCGAGACTTGGGGGGAGACTGAGGCTCGACGGGCGCGGAGGCGGCCCCCTCCGCCGCCGCGGCGCGAGCCGCGGCTGCGCGCTCCTCGGGCGTGGGCAGGATCTCCGCATTGCTATCGAACTGTGGAGCCAGCGGAGGGAGCGACGTCCTGAAGAGGAGGGCGGGAGAAGAGGAGGGGGGGCGAAGAGCAGAGGGGGAGCGGGGAGAGGGGGGAGCGGGGAGAGGCCGCGCAGGGGGGAGAGGGGAACGGGGCGCTGCGGGGGGGAGCGCGGCGGAGGCGCAGAGGGGGGGGGGGA
>PGFX01002864.1:0-12930 GCA_003612995.1 Prototheca bovis | reverse complement strand
GGGGGGGGGGGGGGGGGGGGGGGGGGGGGGGGGGGGGGGGGGGGGGGGGGGGGGGGGGGGGGGGGGGGGGGGGGACGGAAGCGGACAGGTGGGGTAGTGGGGCGGCTGCGCCGTTCGTGGGTCTGGGAACGGAGACGGAGGGCGGGGGGGGGGGGTCAAGGAGGGCCCATGCGTCGGCGTCTGGGGCTGTACCTCTCCGCCCGTTCGCGTCGTTCGCGCCGCGCCTCGTCGCCCTCTCCTCGCCGGCAACGGGGGTCGCCGCGACCGCGCGACCGCGTGGCGCAACCGCGTGGCGCGACCGCACGTCGACGGCGTCCGACCCCGACTCACCGGACCGTCGCGCCGTCGTCGTTCCTTTCCTCCCCCTCCCCCTCTTCCCCCCGCTACCCCTCGCAGACGATCCCGTGGCGTCGCAAGGGCGCCGGGTCGGTGGGTGGGCAGCCGTACGTGTCGTACGAGGCGTCGTACGACTCTCCGACGCTCGCGATCGACGGCCTGGCGGCCGCGATGCCCGCCGCGTCGCGTCGCGCGCGCGCCGCGTGGCTGGCCCCCGCGGGTCCGGACGGCATGCCGCTGATCGGGGCGCCGACGGTGCTGCACTTGGCGGCGACGGGCGACGAGGGCCTCTTCCGCCGCGCGGCGATGGCGCGGCCGCTGCTGGAAAAGGGGATCGGCGCGGTTGTTCTGGAGGCGCCGTACTACGGCTCGCGGCGCCGCCCTGGCCAGACACGGTCCAAGCTGCGCACCGTGGCGGACCTCTTTCTGCAGGGCCGCGCGACCATCGAGGAGGCGAGCCACCTCCTCTACCAGGTGGGCTCGGTGCACGGCGAGTGGAAGGGCGGGCGCGGCGCCGGCGCCGCGAGCCTCTCGAGCGCCCCCGCGCCCATCATCGGCGTCGCGGGACTCAGCATGGGCGCAGTGCACGCCTGCCTCGTGGCCTCGTTCTTCCGCGAGGAGATTGCGCTGGCGGGGCTGCTGCAGCCGCGCTCGGCCAGCGTCGCCTACTGCGTCGGAGCGCTCTCCTACGCGACCGACTGGCAGGCGCTCTCGCGAGACCTCGACGGCGTCCGCAAGGTCTACGGCGCCGGAGCGGGCTGGGCCTGGCGCGGACGCGACCGGGGCGAGCAGCCCAACGGCGACCCGCGCCGAGCGGACGCGCGGGCAAACGCGGGAGACGGCTCGACGGCCAAGGACGGGACGAACGCGTCCCCGTCCCTGGACGACGGCGTGCACTACGTGCACGCCTCCGCCGCCGCCTCCGACTCCGCCGCCGCCTCCGATTTTGCCGCCGCTCCCGACGCGCGCCGCTCCGACCGCAGCCGGGCGAGCGGCGAGCCGGCCAGGGGCGACCGCCGGACCGCCCGCGGGCAGCCGCCCGCCTCCGGCGACGCGGCGGCCTCGTGCGGCGCCTTTAGCACCTCTTCATCCCTCTCCTCCTCCCCCTCCTCGCCGCGTCCGCTGCTGGTTCCTGCGTCCGTCGTGATTCGGTCCCAGCTTCGGGAGGCGGCCCAGGGCGATCCCGAGCTGGGGATTCGCGCCTCGCGGGACGGTGAGAGCGAGCTGGTGCAGGAGGAGCTCGCGTTCGAGGCCGTGGAGCGCGCCGCGCGGGGCGTGGAGGAGGAGCGGCGCCGCGACGCGCTGGAGCGCAGGGCGCGGGCCGGTGCGGGCGAGGAGGAGGCGGCCGCGCAGGCGAGCAGGCTCGCAGAAGAGGTCCGGTTCGCCGAGGTGCACGCCAGACACCCCGGCCCGCCCGAGGATCTCGAAGAGGTGGAGGGTGCGGCGCGCGAGCTCAGAGTTGCGGCCACGGACAGCTCGCGGCGGGCGTCCGCCTCGTCCTCGGACGGCTCGCGGCGGGCGTCCGCCTCGTCCTCGGACGGCTCGCGGCGGGCGTCCGCCTCGTCCTCCTCCTCTTCTTCTTCCTCTTCCTCGTTCTCGTTCCTGTCGTTCGCGTCCCTGTCGTCGAGCTCTTCGGCCGCGGCCGAGGCTCGCCGCTTGGACGACGCCGCCGCGGGCGCGGCCCCCTCATCGGCCTTCTCGACGTCCTCGGGGCTCTCGCCCGAGCGCGAGCTCGAGTGTCGCGCGCTGCTGGCGGGCCTGATGGAAGCGTACACGGACGTGACGCGTTTTCCGCTCCCCCTGCGGCCGGACGCCGCCTGCTTCGTGGGCGCCACGCGCGACGGGTACGTCTCGCGCCGCTCGACGTCCGAGACGGCCGCGCGGTACCCGGGCAGCAAGCTCGAGTGGGTGCAGGGTGGCCACGTGACTTCCTTCGTCGTCCACCAGCAAGCCTTCCGAAACGCCGTCGAAGAGTCCATCCGACGACTCCAGAGAGGACGGGAGGAATCGTAGGGACGAGGGGGAAACGGTGGGGGGGGGGGAAGGGCGGCGGAGGGAGGGTGATGACCTCATAGTGGGGCTATTTCACGACGCGATTCCCGCCCGGCCGCCGCCGGTCTCCCGTGCGAGCGCGACGAGCGAGTCTGCGTCGCGCGTCTCGCACGACGGAGCGCGCAAGACGGCACGACGATCGGCAGTCCTCGTCCTGCCTCTCGTGTGCCCCCTTTTCGCACCTCTTCGTTCGTCCCACTACATCTTCCTTTGTGCATCGCCCCCTTTTTGTCCCGCCGCGTCTTTCTTCCTGCATCGCCTCATTTTGCTCGCTGTTCCTCCTTTCCTCCCCCCCTCCTCCTCCCGCTCCACTTGACCCGGTTCGTTGCCGAGCTTCTGCGCTCGTTGCCCTCTCCACCCCCCCTCCTCTCGTCACATCCCGTGCGTCGCCCCACGACCGACCGCACACGCGCGCGCAGTGGCCTCCTCGCTCTTCTTTTCCTGCACCTCCCTCGGGGCTCGAAGCCCCTCATCTCCGCTCCACGGCGCTGAGTTCGCCCTCGTACCCGACGACCCGCCGCGTCGACGACCCGTTCTCCCCGCTTTGGCCTCGTGGCCCCATCAGAGCACTTGTCGCCCACTCCCAAACTCCCGAGAGTCCTTCTCCCGCGGCTAGCGTTTGCCCATCTCGCTTCCCACCTCTCGCGGCTAGCGTTTGCCCATCTCGCTTCCCACCTCTCGCGGCTAGCGTTTGCCCATCTCGCTTCCCACCTCTCGCGGCTAGCGTTTGCCCATCTCGCTTCCCACCTCTCGCGGCTAGCATTTGTCCCCTCGTCCTCCCCCCCCTCCCCCTCTCATCCTCCCTCTCGCAAATGCACCTCTCCGCTCCCTTCCAATCCGTCGAGCCTCGCCTCGAGTCCCGTCTCTTTTCTGTCCCCCAGCCAGATCCTCCCCTCGCGTCCGTTCTTGGACTGCTCTCCGCCCGCTTTCCTACATGCCTTCGCCCCTCTCCCGTGCTTCCCTCAACCCTCTCCATGCATTTTTCCCGGTTTCCCCACCTCCCGTGTCCCCCCCTCCTCCGCTCCCGGCTCCACCCGTCCTCACCGCCCCACATCCTCCGCTCCACCGCGCACACCCGCTCAGGACTCTTTTTCTTCCTCTGCCCCTAGTTTTCTCTTCTCCTCTCGTCTCCCCTCGACCTCCCCCCCCCCTCTGCCGCCCCTACACACCCTCAGAGGCGGCCGGCACCGCCAGGGCCTGCGAAAACGCAAAGCGGCCCTCGCGTCTTTTTAATGCGGTCGAGACGCGCTCGGGAATGAGGTTTGGGTGGGTTGTGTCGTTTTCCCCCGGGCGGTCGCATGTCGAGCGGAATCGCGAAGCGCAACGCGAAGCGCAACGCGCAGCGGCGTTGGATGGGATGGGGGGTGGCAGAAAACGGTAGCACCATGCAACGAACGGGAACGATGGAAACGCGGCGAGTGCGTCCGCGGCAGGCGTCGTGGCGCTGTTCCATTCAGACCGCAATTCTCTGTTTTTTTCCCGCGCGCGAGTGCGGGCGCGCGACGCGTTTTTTTTTCTTTCGTTTTTTCTCTTTTCCCCCACTTTTCCCCCAACACCTGCCCACCCCTGGGCGCGCCCGTACTCGCGTCCCCGACAATAAAGCGCGGCAGAGCTCCACTCCGACACGTCTATTCGGGGTCCGCAAACCCATATCGTCGCGCGTGCGCGACTCCCGCGCGCTCGCAAAACCGCCGCCCCCCCTTCCACCCGCCACGATCTCTCCCCCTCCGCCGCACCGCGCCCGCTTTTCCCGCCGCCGCCGCGCGCGCGCCGCCTCGCTCTCCCCGTCCTCCTTCCCTCTCCCGCTCCCTCGGCGGGCGCGCGCGCGCCCCTCCCCCCGTCGCGTCGGCTCCGTCGCCCGATCGCTCCCCCCGCTCCCTTCCGCGGCTGCATCTCCCTCACGCTTTGCGCTCGATCTCTCGCTCCCGACCGCGCGCTCTGGGAGCAGGCGCGCGCGCTCGCGGCGCTGCCCCTGCCTTTCGCGCGACGGCGGTGCGGGCCTCGCCATGTCCGGCGGGCGCGCCGGGCTCGGGCCCGACGCCGCCATGCGCGGCGGGGCGCGGGCGCCGGCGGCGGGCCTGAGGACGGCCCGGTCTCCGCTGGCTCGCGTCCGTCCGCTCTCGGCCGTGCCCCGCGCGGCGCCAGAGGGGACGCGCGGAACGGCCTGGATGCTCTCCTCCGCCGCTGCTGCCGCGTCGGCTTTCGCGCCGTTTCCGCACCTGCGCCTGTCGGCTCCCCTGGACCCCCGCGGAGCCGTCCGGGCGCTGCACGTGGCCGGCGCGAAGCGGGGCCGGCGCAAGGGCCTGCGGCACGCCGGCCTTCCGCCGGTCGCGCCCCTGTTCGACCCGACGACTGGACTCTGGGCTGACGAGGTCGAGGAGCTCGAGCGCGCGCGGCGCGCGCGGGAGAGCGAGGCGCCGCGGCGCAGGGGGCGAGGCGGTGCCTCGTCCCCCCCCCCTCCGCTGATCCCGCGGTCTCTGCGTCCGCGCCGGACGCCTCGGCGCTTCCGCACGCCGCGGGTCGGCGAGATGGTCACGGCGTGGGCCGACTGGACCTCGGGCGGCGTGGTGTTCTTTTCCAAGCTCCCGCCCTTGCCCGACCACCGCGACCGCTCCGAGTGGGGCGACGGCGCGGGCGCGGGCGCGTACGAGGACGGCGGCGGCGCCCGGTACGCTGCACCGACCGCCGCGGCGCTGCAGGGTCAGATCGGCGGCGACGCCGCGCCGCACTCCACCGCGGACGCTCCGCTTTCCTCCTCACCCCTGTCCGCGCTGTACGCGGCCGCGGACGCCTCTGCCGACCCGATGGCCTTTGCGGACCCGGATGCGCGCTTCTTCGCGGCGCTGTCCGCGAGCGCGGACGCCGCCGGACCGGACTCTGAGGACGAGGCGGGCGCGGACGAGGAAGAGTACGCGGCCGCGATGGCGCAGGCGGCCGAGGAGGGCGGCGAGGACGAAGACGGGGGCGGCGACGCGGCCGGGGGCGGCGAGGCGGACGCGCTGGCCATGCTCTCCGACGACGACGAGAGCGGCCTCGGCGGCGTCTTCGACGCGCGGAGCGCCTTCCGAGGCGCCGCGGTCCGCGACGGCCGCGGGTGGAGGAGGGGCGGCGGCGCGGGGGGGGGCGGCGGCGGCGGCGGTGCCGCCGTCGCATTTCCGCCCCGCGCGGCGCTCGAGGCGCTGCACGACGGCGAGCCGACCCCCGGCGGGCTGCTGGGCCTCTCGATGCTTCCGGAAGAGGCCAGCGAGACCGAGATCCTGCTAGAGCACGCCATGCGCGCCACCGGCCGGCTCTGGGCGGGCGTGGAGGGCTCGCTGTTCGTCCCGAGCGGCGCGGTCAAGGAGGCGCAGGCCCTGGTGCGCCGGTGCGCCGGGGGCACCGCGCGCGCGCCCAAGTCGCCGGAAGAGGCGCTGGAGCGAGCCTTCAAGACCATGGTCGACGCCGAAGCGCGCAGAGGGGCCGGCGCGCGAGAGGACCAAGCGGAGGCGGCGCCCAGAGCCCTCCGGGCGGCGAGCGGCGACGAGGACGACTCGGGCGCGCCGCCGACGTTGCGCTCCGCCCCCCCTTCCCGGGCCGGCATCGCGGACTCGTTGCTCGACGCCATCGCCGCGCAAGAGGCCGAGGCCGAGGTCGCACCAGCCGACCTCGCCGTCCCCGCGCCTCCCGCTTCCCTGGACTCTGCATTCCCCCTCCCCGTTCCGCGCTCGCCCCTTTTGCCTGCGACCGCCTCGTCCGACCCGTACCTCTGCCTGGCCCTCGACCCCTTTCCCCTGCGGCCCAAGCCCAAGGGTCCGCGAGGGCGGCCCGGCGGCGCAGCGCCGCAGGCCGGAACCGAGGGCGGTGGTTGGCCGCATGGATGGGGCGACGCGAACGGCGCGTCGTCCGCTCTGGCGCACTCGACCTCTGCTTCGTCGTCCTCCGGCGGGCCTCCCGCGTCGCTTGCCCCCGGTCCGCCTCCGCCTCTCTCCGCCTCCCGCGACGCTTTCCGCGCGGCGATGGGGTCCGATGCTTCATCGAATTCTTCTCTTTCGTCTTCCGCGTCTTCCCCGCCTTCCTCTCCCTCCCCCTCCCTGTCTTCGACCGCGCCTTGCTTCGCGGTGCCACAGATCCCCGCGTTTCTGTCTCCGCACCTCCCGCCTCCGACGCCCAGGTACCGCACCCGGTACCCTCTCCCTCCGCCTCCGCCTCCGCCCGGTCCTCTGCCGATCGACGCGCCGCAGACGGCGCAGTCCAAGATCCCTCCCAAGCTGGCGTACCGGCGGCGCATGCGTCGCGAGTCGCGGCTGCGCCGCCGCCGGCTCCCGGTGATCCCTCCGGACGCGGGCCAGTGGTCGACGCTGCGGTCCGGGTGGCTTCCGGACGGCGGCAACGGCGCGCAGGCCAGGCGTCACCGGGACCCCCGGCTGTTTCCGGACCCGTACGTGGAGCGGGAGCGTCTGATGCGGCTCCCGGGCGTGCCGAAGCGGTACCTCGAGGCGCCCGTGCCGTACGCGTCCATGGCGCTCGAGGAGGCGTGCGCGCGCCCTGGCGCGGCGCTCTCGCGGCTGGCGCTCTCGCGCGGCCATCCTCTCGAACTTCTGGTGGTCGGACACGCGCCTGCGGCTGGCTCGCGGCGCGCGCGCGGCGGCGGGCTGCTCGTCTCGCGCCGCGCGGCCGAGCTGCGGGCGGCCCGACAGCGGCTCGAGGCGCTCGCGACCCGCGGGCTGCCCGCGCGCGCGACGCTGCTGCGCGTGGCCAAGGACGAGGCCGTCGTGGACGTCATGGGCGTCCAGGGCCGCGTGCCCATGTGGGACGCCTCGGGCGCGCTGCTGCGCGCCGCCGCCGAGCGCAAGAGGGCCCGCGCCTGGGCCAGGCGCGTCGAGGAGGGCGACGCGGGCGACCGCGAAACGGACGACGAAGGGGACGAGGACGACGACGCCGTCGCGAACGCGCCTTTTCCGTACCACCCAGAGCTGCCCTGGAAGGGATGGAGGGTCGCGGTCGACCCCTCCGACCCGCTCGGCGCCTTTGCGTCGCCCCTGCTCGCGAGGCTCCAAGACATCGAGCGACAGGCCGAGGAAACTGCAAAGGAGCGCGAGGGAGGCGGAGAGGGCAAGGGAGAGGATGAGGTGGTGGAAGGCGAAGAGGGCATGGGGGAGGATGATGTGGTGGAAGGCGAAGAGGGCAAGGGGGAGAGAGAGCCGATGAAGGGTGGAGAAGGTGCGAGAGAGGAGGAGGAGTTGGAAGGTGGCAAGGGCGGGAAAAGCGGGCCGGGGCGTGACCACATGTCCGCTGCCGAAGGAGCGGCCGCGACCCCGCCGAGCCGAGCCGAGACCCGATCGGGCGAGGAGAGCGCCGCCGCCGCCTCCTCGGCGCTCCCCTCCTCGGCAGCTTCCCCGCTGCCTCTGTACGTGCCTCCGCAGACGCTGTCTTTCCCCGTGCTGCTGCGGCGCATCTATCCCGCGCTCTCGGGCGTCTTTCCGGAGGCATCGCCCGCCGAGCTCCTCGAGCCCTCCGACTACATCTTCTCCGCGCGTGGGGGGGCCAGGTACCAGGCGCTGCGGGAGGCTGCAGAGGAGGAAGTGGAGGAGGAGGAGGCGGAGGAGGAGGAGGAGGAGAAAGAGGCGACCGGGGAGGGCGAGGAGGGTCTCGAGGCCGAGGAGAGCGCTTCGGCCGACCCCAAGAGCCGCCCGAAGGTCTCCGCGTCCCTGCGCGCCTCCCCGTTCTCTCGGCCGCCGTTCCGTCCCGGCGACCTGGTCGTCGGGACGGTGGTGCTGGCGCGCACCTCTGGCGCGGTGGTGGACGTGGGCGGGTGGGACGCGGCGCTGCCGCGCGAGCGCATCTCGCGCGACTGGATCCGCAGCGTCGGCGATCTGTTCGCGGCGGGCGACCGGGTCGTCGCCGTCGTGCTCGAGGTTGACGAACGCAGCATGACCATGCTGCTCTCGACCAAGCCCCTCGAGGATCCACCGGGTGGACATGCCGCGGGTGCGGGGGTCGGCGCTGGCCGCGGCGCCTCGGACGCCGCCGGAGACGGCCGTCCCGACCCCGCCGCCGCCCCGGCGCGCCCGCTGACCATCCCGTCGGACAGGCGGGCCATCTTCGCGGACGCGCGCGCTCGCTACGCGCGCAACCTGCGCGGGGCGCGCATCGCCATCGCGCGCACGGCGGCCGGCACGGCGCTGGCCGAGGTGCGCAAGGTGCGCGAGGCCTTCCGGGAGACGTGGGTCAAGCGCGAGACGGCGCGCGTGCTCGCCGCTTCGGGCGCCGGCGACCACCTCGCGGGCGACGGAGGGTTTGGCGAGGCCTTTGCCGCGCGGCTGGACCTCCCCGAGCTCGGGTTTGAGGCCGCCGAGGACCCGCAGGAGTGGACCCGCCGAGGCTGGAGCGACGAGGAGGGGGACGAAGAGGACGACGACGGGGCGCTGGCCGACCTCGCCGACCTGCCCGTGTCTGTCGACGCGTCCGGCACCGCGTTCCCGTCGCGCCGGGCCGTCGACCGCGCGCCCTTCCTCCCCCGCGTCGTCTACGACTCGGACGCAGACACGCACTACGCCTACGACTCTGACGACGACGCGTACTACGTCATCCCGGCCGACGAGGCGCGCGAGATGATCCGCGACGCGCGCCGGGCCCACGCCGACGAGCAGGGCGGGGGGGCGGACGTCCAGCGGGCCGACTAGGGCGCCGCGCGAGGAGCGCCTTTTCGGCGGGATGCCGCGTGCCGGCTGCGGGACGCCTTCCGCCGCTCGCCGGATCGGAGCGTGCTTGCTCTTCGGTTCGCGCGTTCGTTCCTCGCTGCGGCCGATTTTGTTTGCCTGTAGCCTCGTTCTCTTCCAGCGCTCGTCGTCTTCCTTGCTTCGCTCTCGTTTCGCTCCCTTTTCACCCCGTTCCGCTCTCATTTCGCTCCCCCTTTTACCTTTGCTTCGCTTGCTCGTTTGCGACGCGCTCGTCGCGCTGTATTCTGCACGGATCGCTCCTGCGGCGATGCGAGACGCGCATGTCCGCGCGCGTCGGCGATTGCCGCGTCATCGCGCGCAGAGGGGGGGTCGGGGGAATCGGGTTGGCTCAGTGCAGTGTTGATGTGGCGGAGGGAACTCGAGAGGTGTGCGATCGAACGCGCTGTCCGTTACACGCGTTGCAGCCGTTGCAATGGTCGACCGTGCCGTTTTCCGCTCGGCCAGGCACGAGGCGTTTGAAGTTTCCACCGCGCTGGGTCTCCGAGATGCGTAAGTTTCCGAGACGCCGATGGTTCCAGCGACGCCAGGAGTTTCCGAGACGCTGGCAGTTGCAGCGACGCCAGGAGTTTCCGAGACGCCGATGGTTCCAGCGACGCCAGGAGTTTCCGAGACGCTGGCAGTTGCAGCGACGCCGAGAGCTTCCGCAAAATCGGGAGTTTCTTTCCAGTTCCCGCTGCTCCACTCCACCCCTCCCACGCCCTTCTCCCTGCGCGAAAAAAAAAAGAAAAAATGCCTTATGAAAAGTCCCCATCCGCTTTGCTTGCCAAGACGCCATTCTCGTCCGCGTCCTTTTGTCCTCGCGCGCATGCTAGCAGAACTTCCACCTGTTGTTGCAGACGAGGCAGGTGACAAAGGTGGTCATGGGCTCATCCGCCGATCTGGTCTGCATCTGGTAGTAGGTGGTCTTGCGCTGCCTGCACTTTGCGCACTGGAAGGCGTCGGTGGTGGCCTTTTTCGCGGACGACGGGGACGAGTCGAAGAGTTTCTTCTCGCGGATGCGGGCAATCTCTTCGCGCGCGGCGTCCGAGGCCATCTCCTCTGCCGAGAGCGTCGGGAGCGCGGCGGGCTCGAGCTCGCCCGAGAGCACGCGGCGGCGCAGGTCGGGGTTGCGGGCGTCCTTGAGGTTGAACGACAGCTGCCGCACCTTGGCCTTGTAGGTCGGCCCCGTGCCCCCGCAGTGGTCGTACGTCGCCTGTTCGATCTCCGCCGCGGCTACGGCCGGCGTCGTCGCGTCCGGCGGCGGCGGCAGCTGGATCGACGACGAGCCCTCGGCGCCCTCGTCCGCAGCCTTGAGCGCCTCCTGGCGCAGCGCCTCCCACTCGTCCGCCGACTTGGCCAGCGCCTGCTCGAACATCGAGCGGCACCGGTCCCGCAGCGCGTCGCCCGTCGGCGGCGGCGGGAGCGCCGAAGCGGACCCGGACGCGGGCGACGGCGAGCCCGCTTTGGCGGCGGCGGCCGCGGCGGGGGGGGGAGCGGCCTTGGCCTCGGCCGCCCCGCCCTTGTTCGCCGCCGCCTCGGGGCTCGCGGGGGTGTCCCCACCGCCGTCCGCCTTGTCGCCGTCGGCCTCGCGCTTCACGGCGGCCTTCCAGGCGGCGATGGTCGTCGCAGCCGCCGAGGCGATGGCCGCGCGCTGGTGCTTTTGCAGGGGCCGAAGGCGCCGGCCCGCGTTCGTCTTCGCCAGCAGCGCCGTCGTCACGCGGAGACGGCCCAGCTCCTTCAAGATGCCGATCGTCTCAGACTGCGGAAGAGGGAGGGAGAGAGAGAGAGAGAGAGAGAGAAAGCGGGAGCAGGGCGGTGAGCGGAGGGGCAGCGGAACGGACGGGCAAGGCGAGCGCCCGAGCGGGAGACGCCGAGCGAACGCCCTAGGCGGCACCCGCCGGAAGGCTCGCAAGGAGGCCCCGCTGGGGCGGCCCCGGGCACCCTCCAGCCTCGCCGCCAGCCCCCCCTCCCCCCGGATCCTCGGCACCGCGCAGATCTCCCTCGTGCGGCCGTTCCCTCCGCGCCACGTCTCCGCTCGACGCCTCCCGCTCGTCGGATCTCCCCTCGCGTCGCCGCCCGGCGCCTCCCGCTCGGCGCCTTTCCTCCAGGCCCCTCCCCCCTCCTCTCCGTCGCGCTCCCGCGGTCCTGTCCGCACCGAGCTAGTGTCCGCGTGCTCGGCCTTCTTGGCGGCCTCGAGCGCGGCGGACACGAGCTTGTTGAGCTCCGCAGTCGAGGCGGCGGGCGCCATCGCGGCGTTTTACGCGCTCCGCGGACACTCGCGCGCCGAATGCGTCCTTCCGCTGTGCGGTGGGTCCGGAGCAGCGCCGGCGCGCGCCGTCGGCCGTCGGGTCGGATCCGCGGCGTGGGCGAGCGAGGCGCGCGGGTCGCGAGTTGTTCGGATGGCCGGAGCGCGCGGAGACGTCGTGCACCCGCGACGGGGGGCCCGCCGCGACGCCGCGCGCGCGCGCGCGCCGGCGTCCCGGCGGCCCAGCTCGAGCCTCGCTGCCGCCCCGGCGCGCGCCCGAGGGGGCGTCCCCCGCCTTCCGAGCGCTCCCCTCCCCGCCTTGCCCTCCTCCCGGCGCAGCCTGGCGCGCCGCGGGGCAGGGGGGGAGGGGGGAGGGCGCCCATCCCCGCCCCGGCCCGCCGCGCGCGCTGCCCCGCTCGGGCGCGCGATCCGCCGTCGCCGGGCGATCTGCGCGCGTGCGGTCTTACGATCCGTGTCGTTTCTCTGGAATGGAGGGCCCGGCGCGCTGAGATCTGCGTAGCTCGGAGCCCCGGCGCGCGGCAGGATGGCCGGGCCGTTCCAGGTCCTGTCGGTCCGCCTGCAGAGCGACACGCCGGTCTGCGGCGTGCCGCTCGAGCCGTACGTGCTCTGCAGGCGGGCCGACAACACGACGGTCTCGGCTGGTGCGTGCGAGCGTCGTCCGCGGGCCATCGCGGCGACCCGCGCCGGGACGACCCCGGGGACGGCAGCCGAGAGGCACACCGTCGGAGGGAGGGGATTGGTGGAACGGGCAGGGGAGAGGGAGGGAGGGCGGGCGGGGGTGGAGAGGGGAGAGGACGGGGGGGAGTGGGGAGAGAGGGGGGAGGCGCCCCGGGCCGAAGGGTCGGGCGCCTTCAAAACGGATCGAATGCGGCGCGACGAGACGGGGCGGAGAGGGACCAGGAGAGGGGAGAGGATGGGCGAAGGAGAGCGGGGCGGAGGCGCCCGCTCGAGGCGGCAAGGGGAGGGAGGTGAGGGGAGGTGAGGGGGTGGGAGGGGAGAGGAGGGCGAGTAGGGGGGAATGGCAGAGGATGGGGAAAGGGATGTTGGGGGGAGGGGCAACGGCGCCGCCGCGAGGCTCCCTTTCCTCTTCTTTCGTCGTTCCACGCGCGGTCGCAGCACCGACCCCGTCTGAGCCGATCCGAGCCGAGCCGAGCCGAGCCGAGCTGCCCCCCTTTCCTCCCCCCCCTTTTGCAGAGGACATCCCTCCCGAAGGCCAGACGAATGCCCGCTTCAGCATCCGGTACCGCTGGTACCGCTCTTCCTTCTCTTCCCCCGCGGGGGGACACGAAAAGTCGCACGTGCGCACCGGGCAAAGAGGGACCGAGAGGAGCAGCGAGGGGAGAAGAGGGGAAAAGAGGAGCAGAGGGAAGAGGGGTGTCGGGGAGGAGAGGAGAGGAGGTAGAGCTGGGACGCACGCAGAGGGAAAGAGACGATGCGCGTCGACGCGTCCCGTTTTGTTTCCTCGAGGCGCTTGTCGCAATTCTCGCAGGCGCGCGCTCCCCACCGCTCGTTCTCCGCGCCTCGGCTCGCGGCTCGCCCCCGCCCCCCCCCCCCCCCCCCCCCCCCCCCCCACCCCCC
>PGFX01002863.1:0-29361 GCA_003612995.1 Prototheca bovis | reverse complement strand
CGCCTCCCGAAAGGGGTGATCGATTCCGCCCCCCCCCCCCCCTGTCGCACACCTCTGCGGTCCCCTGCCCCCCCTTAACGTATTGGCCCGTTCCTCCCTCCCTCCCCGCCCCCCCAGCCGCTCTCGTTGTGCTTGCCCCACTCGCATCGCTGCGATCGTTCTGCCTCTGCGGGTCGACGCGTCGAGATTCGACGCGACGCGCCACACGCGCCCGCGGCCGTCCGGCCGGCACACGATCCCTCGTCCCAAGCCCCTTCTTTCGCTTCTTTGGCCGCGGCCGGCCCGCCGCTACGGGCCCCGCCAAAAGCCCGCCACTCGATCTCCAGGTCGCAGACCTCTTTTCCCTCTTCCGCGCGCGCGACTTTTCGCGCCCCCCACTTTCAATCGCCCGCTGCGCTTCCCCCCTCCCCCCTCCCTCCTCCCCGTTTGCTCGCCCTGCACTTGCCCCTCCCCGTGCCTTGCCCGCTTCTGCCCGCATGGCGTCTCCAGCTCGACCTTGCCCGTCGCTCCCCTTTGAACGCCCATCTAATGTTCTTTTACGCGTGTTTCTTTCCGTCTTCCCAGGGTCGCTCCCACTTCCCCCCTCCCGCCGCTGTCTCCTGCCCCCGCACCAAAGCCGCTCGGCCCCCTTCTTCTGCCCCGATCTCCCCTCCTCCCTTCCCCCCCCCCTCACCCACCCGTCCCGCGGCCCTCCCCTAGTCCTTTTGCCCACCCTCGTCTCGGCCTCGACCCTCTGCTTTTTTCGTCTCCGCCCCCCCCCCGCCCCCGCGCTTCACCAAGCACCCGCGTGCGTCGCAGCCCTTCCCCGCATGCTTTCTGCAGCCCGAAATAGCCGCCTCTCTTCGCCTTCCCCTTTTTTCCTACGTTCGTCTTTCCCTTTGAGCACGCACATTGACTTGCCTCTTCCGGCTCTTCTTCTCTCGGTCGGACGTGAACGTACCTCCACGCGTGCCCGTTTCCTACCCCCCGCGAAGGGCGCTCCGAGCGTCTTCAAATTGTGACGATTCTTTCGAGGGCGATGTGCATGCGGGAAACGAGCGTCGGGGCGGAGAACGCGCCGTTGCACGATCGAGCGCGCGCGCCGCGAAGAAAAGAAATGCGTTTTTATCTTCGATGCGGGCAACAACCGACATCGACCCCCACCTTGTGCGTGCCCAGCGTTCGGCCGCACCTCGTCGCTCTCGACTGCGGTTCCCGTCGCACTTCCTTGCGGTCAACCCTCCTCACCTTCTGCTTCGCCCTCCTCACGCTTCGCCCCTTCTCCTCGTTCCTCCCTCCGCGTTTCCTCCCGCATCTCCTCTCTCACCCTCCTTTCCATCTGGTCTGCGCGCACGCCGACGCCGAAGGCGAAAGGAACGACGAGGCCGAAGCAGCGACACACGCCCCACGGCCCGGTCGCAGCTGTCGCCCGCGGCGCGCGAATGCGCCGCGCGACAGCCGCGCGCGGGCCGCGGCGCGCGCGCTCACCGGTCGCGAGCGCGCGCGCGCCCCGGCGCCGTGACGGCACGCTCGACTCGCTCCCCGCCGCCGAGGAACGCAAAGAGCGGCAGCGCGTTGCGCCCCATCGCCACCGAGGCGCTTCCCGTCGCTCGAGCCCTCCGAGCGAGTTCAACTCCTCTTCCCCACCCCCGCCACCGCCTCCCCGGCGCGCCTCCCGCGCTCAGCGCGCCGGGTCGCGCGCCCCATCCAATCGCCGTTTCGTCCAGGTGCGCCGTCCAGGTGCGCCGGTACGAAACGAATTCGTGCCAAATCGGTCTCAAGAGCTGCAAACTGCCCGCCCCCCCTCCACGGCGACCGCATCGCCCGCGGCTCCCGGCCGTTGGGCCGTCGGTCGGCGCGCGGCGCGCGGTCCGGCGGCGCGCGCGGAGCGGGGGCGCGACGTCGCTCGCGAACGTGTGCTCCGAGGCCGGGACCCGCGGCCGAGGACGCCGCGTCGTCCGAAATCGAGCGCGCACAAATCGAGCGCGGCGCGAGACGGCCTGCGGTGAATTCATCCGCTCCCGGTCCCGGCCGCCGCCGCAGCTTGCGCGGCGGCCTCCTCTCTCCCCTCCTTCCCCCCCTCACCTCCCTCCCCCCCCCGCCTGGACCCTTCCACCGGCACAGCGTCACGACCGGAGGCGGGGGCACGGGCCGGTCGCGGGCTCGGCCGGGTCTCTGCCGCGGCTTTCTCGAGCGGTCGCGCGGGGCCTCCAAGATGCCGTCTCCGGATGCGTCGTCGCCGCGCTCCGAGACGGACCGGCTGCTGCGGCGCCTCGCGATTGGCGATGCGCCGAGCGACGGCGTGGTGCGGGTGCGCTCGGCGCTCGACCGCGCGGACGCCATGGCGCTGGCAGCGCGGCTGGCGGATATGCCCGGTGTCCTGACGATCGACCTCTCCGGCTGCGGCATCGACGATGCCGGGGCCGAGGCGCTGGCGCGCGTGGTCGCCTTCAACCCGGGGGTCGAGTCGATCGACCTCAGCAACTGCCACGTGGGCGTGCGCGGCCTCGGGGCTCTCCTGGGCGCCGTGCGGAGGTACAACGCAGGAACTCTGCGAGAGCTGTCGCTCAAGGGCAACCCCTGCGAGGAAGAGGTACCGACGATGATCGGCGAGCTCGAAAAGCTGCTCGGGCGGGGCGTGAGCTCCGGGGGTGCCGACGAGACCGAGGAGGAGGAGGAGGAGGAGGAGGAGGAGGAAGAGGAAGAGAGCGACAACGAGTCGGTGGAGGGCGGCGTCGGCGATTCGGACGGCGGGTCGGAGGGCGAGCGCGCGGCCTCGGCCCGCCGTCGTATCGCGCGCCTGAGCTCGCGCGTCGACACCTTCCCGCCGGCCCCTCGTGACTACTCCCCGACGCCGTCCTACACGCCGTCGTACAGCGACACGCGGTCGGTCTCCGACGCGTCGGCCTACTCGAGCTCGCGCGGTGCGTCGCCCTCCTCTCCGCGCGCGTCGGCCAGCGCCGTGGACTCCCTCGCCGCGCGTGTGGACCGCCTGGAGCGGGACGCCGACGCCGCCTCGACGACCCTCGACGACGTGGCTGCCTGGCGCGCGCAGCTCGACATCGCGTTCGCCCAGACCGCCGACGTGCTGCAGCTCATGCAGGCGGACGTCGACGCCCTTGTCGCGCGAGCCGAGCGGCAGGGGCTGGAGGTCGCCTCGGACCGAGGAGAGCGCGAGGGAGAGGCCCAGGACCTGGACCCCGCGGCAGAGGGCGTCGCGTCGCGCGTCGACGCGCTGCGCAAGCAGATGGAGGGCGTCCTTGAGGCCATGGAGAAGAGGAGGCTCGGCGGTCGCAAGGAGGCGCCGGGTGGCGACGTCGACGAGGCCGCCGCGCCCAAGCGCGCCGCGTCTGTCGCCACGCCCAAGCGCGCCGCGTCCGTCGCCGCGCCGTCGCCCTCCCCTTCGGCAGCAGCTCCAGAGCCCTCCCACTCCGCCCTGAAATCGCTCGTGCAATCGCTCGAGGCGCTCGACGAGACGGCGGCGCGGGCGCTGGCCCGTGCCATGACCGAGGCCTCCAAGGCGCTCTCGCGCGCGGAAGAGGCGCACGACCGCGCCGAGGCCGCGGCCTCGGCGGCCGCGTCCGCAGAGGCGGCCGCGGGCGCGGCGGCCCTGGCCAACGAAGAGTCGAGCCGGCTCGCGGCCGACGCCGCAGCCGACGCGCGCCTCGTCGCCGAGGCCTCGTCCGCCCAGGCCAAGCGCGAGGCGCTCGAAGCTTCGCGTGCCGCCTCGGCGGCCGTCGCCGAGGCGCAGTCGCGGCTCGAGGAGACCTCGGGAAGGCTCGACGGCGAGCTCGCAGCGTTGCGGAGCGAGCTGGTCCAGTTGCGCGATGCCTGGACCGCGGGCACAGTCGAGGGCGATTCCAAGAGGGCAGAGGCCGAGGCGTCGTGGGCCGACCGATTCGAGTCGCTCTCGAGCGCCGTCGAGGAGCAGAGGGAGCGCGCGGACGATCGCGCAGATGCGCTGGCGCGCAGAACCGCAGAGGTCGAGGCGCTCGTGACGGAGGAGCGCCGGGAGCGCCTCGAGGCGCTCGACGCCGCGCGGCGGGCCGCCGAGGAGCGCCTCGAGGCCGAGCGACGTGCCATGGAGGGGCGGCTCGAGGTCGCGAGGCGCGAGCGGCACGAGCTGGTGGCCATCGAGCGGTGCGAGCGTGCAGAGGCTCTGGCCGCCGAGGCTCTCGCGAGGACCTCGGCCGTCGAAGCTACCAGGGAGGAGGTCGGCGAGGCCCTCGAGCGCGCCACGAGGGCCGAGCGTGAGATCGCGCGGCTCGACGACGAGCTCGCCCAGGGGCTGCGGAATGTCGCGCGCGCCGCGCGCAAGGACGCCGAGCGGCTGGTCGTCTCTGGCGTCGAACAAGCTCTGGAAGAGCGCGCGGTGGACCCGACGGGGGTGGCGCTCGCCGAGGAGCTGGACGGTCGCCTGGCCGCGCTGGAGGCGGAGATCGCCGACGCGCAGACCTCGCTCGAGTACCGCCTGCACGACTGCATCGGGGACGTGGAGGCCACGACCAACGACAGGCTGCGTGCCGTCGAGCGCGAGGCCGCGGAGGCGCTGGCCCGTGACATCGAAGCGGTGCGCGAAGAGGCGCGCGGGCTCGTGGACGGGACGGCCGCCGACCTCGACCGGCTGCGCGACGCGGTCGCCGAGGCGGAGCGCGCGCAAGGCGACCTCGAAACGAAGGTCGACGCGCAGCTTGACGTCATCCGCGGGCGCCTACGGGAGCTGGCCGACGAAGCGGGCGAGGCTCGCGGCGTTGCCGTCCCCTCGGTGTCCGTGCACGTTGAGCAGGCGCTGGAGCGCATGGACGAGAAGATCGAGGACCGCGTCGAGGGGCTCGCGGGCGAGGTCCGTGACGGCCTCGCTGGCGTGCGCGCAGAGGTCACCTTGGACGTCGCGCGCCTCGAGGCCGCCGGAGCCGAGCTGAACGCCAAGCTGCGCGAGGCCGACGGTCGGATCCGCGCCGAGGCCGCCGAGCTCGCCACTGCCGCCGAGGTGAGGGCGGCGGAGCGACTCGATCAAGCCCGGGCCGAGCTGGTCGACCGCGTCGACGAGGCCAGGGGCGACCTGACGGCGCGCCTCGAGGCCGCTCGCAAAGAGCTCGAGGCGGCCGCCGGAGGCGGCGTCGCGGCCGCGGGTCATGACGTCGATGCGCGATTCGCGGCCGTGCACGACCGGCTGCTGAACGCCTCGGTCGAAATCTCGCGCTTGCAGTCCGCCGTGGACCGTGCCTCGGCCGGCGCGTCCTTCCGCCACGACCAGGACGTCGCAGCCCTGACCAGTCGCGTCGAGGACGCGTCCTTCGGCGCCCGCACGCTCGGCGCGCGACTCGACGCCGTCGAGGGCCTTTGCGGCACGCTGCGTGCTGCGGAGCGCCGCTCGGCCGCGCGCGCGGTGGTCCGAGATGCCCTGGCCTCGATCAATGCGAAGAGCGCGGCCGAGGCGTCGCTGGCCCGGGCGAGGGCGGTCGTCAGCAGCGAGGTCCCGCAGGCCGCCCGGGATGCGGCGGCCCTCGAGGTGGCGCGAGTCGCGCCCGGGATCCTGGCCGAAGCGCGTCTGGCGGCCGAAGCGGCAATCGAGGGGGCCCTCGACGGCAAGGTAGACGGCGCGGTCTCCGAAAAGCTGGGTCGCACTGTCGAGGGGGCGGTGGGCGTTGCCGTCGCTGGGGCCGTCGAGGAGGCCGTGGGCGTCAGGGCGGCGGCGCTCGAGTCCAGGGTGGAGGCGAGCGCGGCCGGCCTGACGTCGCTCGTCGACGCCAAGGTCGATGCCAAGGTCGAAGCAAAGGTCGCCACGCTGCGGGGCGAGCTGCAGGCTTCGCTGCAGACGGCGCAGGAGCGCGCCGGTGCCGCGTCGGCGGCGACGACGGCACTATCGATCGCGCTGTTCGAGGCGCGCAGCGACGCCAAGGAGGCGGTGCGCGAGTCCGAGGGGCGCTCGAACCGCAAGCTGGCGCGCGTCGAGGCGTCGTACTCGGCGCTCGAGCGCTCGCACTCGGCGCTCGAGCAGGCGCACAAGGAGCTCGAGCAGGCGCATCGAGAGCTCTCTGACCGCGTCGCGATGGCTGAGCGCTCGCACGACACCGAGCAGCTCGTGGTGGGCGGCGTGGTGGAGCGACTCGAGGCGCTCGAGGGCGACCTCGACGCGCGGCTCGGCGCCTCCCGCGGCGAGCTGACCGCCAAGCTCGACGTCCTGCACGTCGAGGTCGACGCCAAGATCGGCCGGGCGCTCGTGGAGGTCGAAGGCAAGCTTGCCGCCGCGCGCAGCGAAGAGGCGCTCGGCGAAAAGCTCGACGCGCTGAGGAGGGATCTCGGCGGCGAAGTGGACGCTCTGAGGGACCATGCCGATGTCGGGCTGGAAGCCTCGCGCAGGGCGCTGGAGGAAAACGTGGTGCGCCTCGGAGGCTCGCTTGCGGAAAAGGTGGATTCCCTCGAGTCCGCCCTGGGCGGCGAGATCAGAGCGGCGCGGGCAGACGCCGAGGGCGCGGTCGCGGCGGCGCGGGCAGACGCAGACGCCCGCCTCGGCGCCGCCAGGGCGGAAATTGAGGGGTCTCTTCGACAGACGCTCGAGGCCTCCCTGGTGTCGCGCATCGACCGCGCCGCCGCGCAGCTGCGGGCCGAGTCGGGCGCGGCGGTGCGCGCGGCCAAGGCCGAGACGGCCGCCCAGGTCGGGGCGCTGGAGCGCTCGTCGTTCGAGGCGCGGAAGGCGCTCGAGACGCGCGTCGCGCACACGCTCTCCGAGCTGCGCGTGTGGGCCGCCGACCAGGCCTCCGAGGTGGCTGCGGGCGCCGAAGAGTCGGTCGCCGAGGCTCGCGCTGCGGCCTCCGAGGCCGCGGCGCTCGTGCGTCAGACCATCGCGTCGGTGCGCGACCGCGTCGTCGAGCTGGAGACGCGCATGGCCGCCGTGGAGCTCAGGGGCACCGCGCGCGCTCGGCCCCCATCGCGCCGCCTCCTCGACGCCGATTGCGGTTCGTTCTCGGCGCACGCGCTCGCGTCCGACGACGAATGTGACACCATCGCCTCCTCACGTAGCGAGCGCTTTCACGGAGGAAAGCGCTTTGTGCGCGGAGGAAGGACGCAGAGCGCCGGAGGAGAGAAGCCCTCTGCCCCGTCCGGCGCGGCCGTCAAGGTTGCCGGGGTTGGGTCGTCCACCGAGGCGGCCGTTTCCCCTGCGGCAGCCGGCACCGCCGCACCAGACGCGCCGGACGCGCGGGCACACGCTCGGGGTGGCCTGTTCGGCAACCCGCTGGCGGCACTCGCGCGCGTGCTGCCGATCCCCTCGCACGAGCCGCAGGCCCCGACGCCCGCCGAGCAGAGCGCCGAGGAGGCATCGCAGCAGGAGCTGCGCGTGCTGCTGGCAGCGTCGGCTGCCGAAAACTCGCGCCTCGCCGCGACCGTGCGCGAGCAGGGCTTTGCGATCGAGCGGCTGCAGGACTCGCTGCTGCGCCTCGAGCGCAGGGTCTCTGAGACGCTAGGCTCTCATGACCACCAACGCGAGCCCACATCCGAGCGGGCCCGCGACGGCCTGCGGGCACTCGTCGACAGCTCTGCGGACACCGGCCAGGTGGACCGCGCGATCGCGGCGATCTCCGGGTCCGACGGCGCACAGAGCCCCGCGCCGGAGTACTTGCGGTCGTTCGACTTGTCGGGTGCACCGGTGTTCGGCGACATGCGGGCGAGCCTCGGTCGGCCGTCCTCCCGCGACGCTGAGCAGGCCGAGTCGTTCGAGCGTTTTGCGCTGCACGACGCCATCAAAAGTCTGAACGCACCAAAATGGCCGGTGCCGGACCTCGCGCTCGCTGCGCTGAGCTCGGCGGCCGCGCCAGGTGCTGGCCAGCTGGCGCCTTCGCCGCCGATCTCGGCGCGCCGCAGCGAGGACTCGCTCTCGCTGAACGACCCGCTCTCCTCGAGGCAGTCCCCGGCGAGCTTCCACGGTGCGTCGGCCGACCGCGCCGCCGCCGCCGAGGCAGAGCGCCGCGCGGCGGCCTCGTTCGGCGCCAAGCTTCGCGAGGCGGGCCTCGTCCCGAGCGACGCGGCTGGCGCCGACGGAGGCGGGACCGTCCCGTCGCGCGCGGGCGCCTCCGCACAGGATGCTACCATCTCTGCGCGGGGCGAGGCGTCCTCTCCCCTGTCCGCCCGCGGGTCGGCGCCGTCCGCGGCCTCGCGCGCGCTCTCCGCTCGGGGCACCACGCCGTCCGCGGCTACTCCCCCTCTCTCCGCCCGCGGAGGTGGGCACCCGTCGACCACTCCTCCGCTCTCCGCGCGGGGGCAGATCTCGCCTCTGCGGTTCAACGTCGAGGCGCTGTCGAGCATGGCGTCCCCGCGCCACGCGCCATCTCCGCGGTCGCCCACGCGGCAGATGCCCTCCGCCTCGGGAGTCGCAGGCCTGCCACCGCCGTCGCCGACGCACCAGCCGTCGCCGTCGATGTTCGGCACCGCCCCTGCTTCGCCCGAGCGACAGATCGTGCAGTCGGTCACGCCCCCGCTCTCGCCCGCCCGCTGCGCGGCGCCGCCATCGTCGCCGCTCAACCTGAGCGACTTGCACGTCCCCTCGCTGGCGTTTGGCCTCGGCGCGCCGGCGGCGCCCGTCCTCGCGCTCCCGCTGACAGTCGAGACGCCCGCGGCACCGTTTTCGATCCCGAGCATCGAGGCGCTCTCTATGCGGCTCGAAGCCACCGCGCGCGACGCGGCGAGCCCCGGAGGCGCCGAGACGGTTCGTGCCGTGCCCATCCCAGGCGACAAGCGGGCCAGGGCGGACGGCGGCGCCGGTGAAGAGCGGCGAACCGCGGATGCAGGTGCAGATGCGGAGGCTTGGGACAATTCTGACCGTGAGAGGAGAGCCGGGGGCGGAGACGCGGCGGGGAAGCGAGGCGCGCCCCTCCCCTGCGCCGCCGCAGACTCGTCGCTGGGCGCCGAATCGGCGGTGTCGCCGGCCAAGATGGCTCGGACCTCGTTCGCCGGCGAGGAGGCGGATGCAGACGGCGCCGCGGTCCCTCCCCAGGCGGCTTCGTTCTCGTCCGTCTTCTCAACGCTTTCGCCCGAGCCGCCGCTGCGCGAGCGGCGGTTCGGCAGACGGCGCGCAGACGACTTTCGCATCCCCGCACTCCGCCTCGGAGCGCTCTCCAAGGGTGGGGGTGCGATCGAGGGGGCCCCGCCGGCAGAGGTCGACGGGGTCGATGGTGGTGCTGCGGCGGTGGCCTCGCCGCCCCTGGCCGAGGCCGAATTCAAGGCGCCACTGGCCGAGGCGGCCACCGACCTGAACTCTGGCCGATGCGGCCTCGAGGCCAAGGAGGCGCTACGCAAGCTCGCTCCGACGGCGCCGACCGAGGCGGGCGCGGACGTCGTTCCGGCCGCGCCCCGGGCGGTCGATGCTCACAGCAAGGCTGCAACGACCTCAATCGAGGGGCTCGCGGGCAACGCGCAGCAGGCGCAGCAGCCCGCGGCCCAGTCCGTCACCGCCCAGGTTCCGTCGCTCACGGTCCCGCTGACGTCTCCGCTGGGCAAGTCGGCCTCGGCGCACGTCCCGGCGATGCAGACGCCGCGCACTGCGCGCAACCCCCGCTCGGCACGCGGCGAGTCCGAGGCCACTTCGCCCTCGGTCGCGACGCTCTGCTCCTTCTTCAAGGCCACCGCTGTGGCGGGGAGCTCGCAGCCCACGCTGCAGATCCACACGCCGCGCACGGCCCGCGGGTCGGTCTCCTCGACCGCGCCCGGGGCAAACCCCAGGCTCAGCTCGCACCCGCTCGGCCGCCGCGACGGCAGCAGGACGGCCAGGTGAGCTGGGGCAGCGGGGCACTTCGGACGGGCCACCGGCGCCGCTCCCGCCGTTCGCGGTGATTTCGCTGTGCCGCCTCCCCACCCCTTGACGCCACTGCGCCTTACTTCTGGCTGCGTCCACGTTCCGCCGCCCCCTTTTCTTCGCTCCGAACCGAACACCCCCTTCCAACCCCCTCGACTCCCCACCCCCACCCGACCCTTTGGCTCCCCACGCCCCTCCCCACGTCCCACCGTCCCCTCGCTCTCCTTTCCTCTTCTCCTCCCTCGCTCTCGAGGTCCCCGTTTCCGTCTCGCTGCGACAGCGAGGCGGGTGTAAAGTACCCGATCGATCGAGCTGATGGAGCGCGGCGTGCACGCGACCGCCGTTGAGGCAGTCCCGAGGCCGATGCTGGGCGGTCCCCCACGTCAGATCGCGAGGGCCGGGCGGTGGGGACGTTGCTGGCGACCCGCCTTCCCTCCGCGGCCCGGAACGTACGAGTACCTCGCGCGCCACGAGCCGTACATCCAGGGCATACAGCGCGTGCTGAACAGCAGCCGTCACCTGGCGCTGCGGGGAAGCAGCAAGCCGCGTTGCCCGTGAGCGCGGGCGGGATCGGTGGGTGGAGGGGAAACGAAAGTGCGAGGGGGGTTGAGAGGGTCGTCGTCGCCATGGGCGACCACTCCCGTTCGTCCAACAGCCCCATCGGCGGCCACCCGCGCGCCCCGGGCTCGACGGCGCTGCTGCAGCGCATGCTCGGCAAGCGTGGGCTGCACGGTTTGTTTGCCTCGGAGCACGACCCGTCCCGGGGCACAACACGTCGCAGATCTGCTCGCGCCGCGGCGCGTTCCGGCGCCTGGAGCGCGTCGAGGAGACAGCCATCCCCTGCGAGACACTGCGCCGAGCGGCGTGCGGCGGCGTCTGGCAGCGGGACGTCGACTGCGCCCGCGGCCAGGGTGCGATCAGCGCGAACGCTCTCCTCCACATCCCCGAGCCGGCGGCCGAAGACCGCCGGCTGCCCTCCCGGTCGGCCCCCGCTCCCGCCACCGCGCCCCCTCGGCGCCCGGGGGCGACGGGCCGAGGCCGACCCCGACACACGAGGTCGCTGCCTAGGCATATCTCGAGCCGCTCTGCGTATCAGAGCCGCCGAAACGCCCTTTTCACTTTTCCACTGGGAAAGGTGCCCAGTCGCGTCCGGCCTAGGGCCTGCCCGCGCGCGACCCGGCGCTCCCGCCGGCCGCGGGCAGCCGCGACCACGACCGCGACCGCGTCCGCGTCGCGCTTCGCGGCGGCATCGCCGCCTTCGACGGCTCTTTTGTCGTTTGCCTCCAGTCGCGACTCCGCTGCGCGCGGTTCGAGACTCGGCCGTCTGCCGGCGTCGCCCTCCGTGTCCCGGGCCCCGCGCGCGCGCGCGCGCGTCCAATCGGCGGATCTGGCCGCGCGCGACCATGCCCCCCGAGGATCGGTCGCGAGACGGCGCCCGGCTCGCGGAACCGAGCCTCCCGGTTCCCGTGCCTAGCCGCGATCGTCGCTCGTCGAGCTCGTCCGGCTCTCCCCCGGTCTCCGCGGCGCCCGCGGCGTCCTCCGGAGACCCCCCGTCGTCAGCGCCGAGCGCCTCCTTTGGCGCCTCGGCCTCCAGCGCCTCCTTCACGTGGCCGCGGGACGACCCGGGGCTGCCGCCCTGGTTCGCCGCGGCGCGGCCGCGACCCGGGAGCGGCGAGGAGGCCAGCAGCGCGGCGAGCGACGCGGCGGCACTGGAGGCCCGGGGCTCGGGAAGCGGCCAGACAGGTGCCGACGACCGCAACGCCATGGCCGTCGAGCCGCCGCCAGGGCGCGCGGCGGGGGCCGGCCGGGCGGCGTTGGGCGCGATCCGAGAGGCGGTCGGCGGTGGCGGCGGGGTTCGAGCGGAGCGGATGGCCGAGGCGGGGCCCCAGGCCGTCCCGGCCGTTGCAGAAGGCGGCGCATCTGGGCTCGGCTTGGACTCGCCGCCCCTGTCGCCGCTTCGGTCGCCTCCATCGCCGCCCCAATCGTCGCTTCGGTCGCCCCCATCGCCGCCCCAGTCGTCGCCCTTGTCGCCGCCCCCGTCTCCCTCGCTCACGCTGCTCGAGGGTGCGCAGTCGCCGCCTTCACTTGGGGCGTTGTCCGTTTCCTCCGCGCGATCGCCTGCCTCGCCGCCCCTGGCAGCGCCGATGCCACCTGCCGCCAGGGTCCTCCTCCCTCCCGAGCCGGCCGCCGCTCAGTCGCACGGCACCGCGCACGGGTCGCCCCTCGTCTTTCCCTCGCCACCCCGTTCCGCGGCGCTTCTCCCCCCCTCATCGCCAAGACCGTCTGCGCTTCTCCCCCCCTCGCTACCCCGTTCCGCGGCGCTTCTCCCCCCCTCATCGCCAAGGCCGTCTGCGCTTCTCCCCCCCTCGTCGCCAGGCCCGCCCGCGCCTCTCCCCCCTGCGTCGCTCGGCCAGCACTCGCTCCTCCCCCACTCGCCGCTCGGCCCGCGCCCGCTCGCGCCCCCCCCATCGCCTGGCTCCCCCGCGCTGCTCCAGCTCTCGCCTCTCGACGCCCCCGTGTCTCTCCCCCCGTCGCCGCCGGACGCTCGTCCGCTCCTCGACTGCAAGCCTCGATCGCCCGCGGACCAGTGCGCACTGCGAGCCACGGATGGCTCGCGCGCCGCCTCTGGCAGCGAGCCGGGCAGCTCTGCCGAGTCGTCTCCGTTCGCGCTCGGCCTCTCGGCCCAGTCGGGAAGGTTGGGCACGGCAGGAAGCGCCGAGCTACCGTCGCCCGCGGCCATGCCTGCCGCGCGGGACGCGCGCCCCTGGTCGGGCGACGACGCTGAGCCGAGCGTCGCGGCGCCAGAGGCGGAGGGTCCCGTCGGCAGCGCCTCCCCCTCGACGTCGCCCACGCGCGTCCCGCTCGCCTCGCCGTCGCCCATCGTCATTCCTCCCCTTGCGGCGGGAGAGGCGGTCACAGACGGGCGATGGGACGGAGAAGCGGCGGCCGCCACCGCGGGTCTAGGGCGGGATGTGGTCGAGTCGATCCTGCGCATCCACGGCCCGGGTGGCGCCGCGGCCTGCGGGTCGGCGGCGGGGGACTGGGGCGGCCTCAGCCTTTCCACCGTCGGACTGCGGACGCACGCAGCGCTGCAGGATGCTCTCGACGCGGGCTTTCCGGAAGCGCCCTCGGAGGTCTCCGTGCTCGCGCCGTGCGCCCCGCCGGACCCTTACGCACTGGCGCTCCTGTCAGCGACCTCTGGCGGCCCCCCGGGCACCGCCGTGCAGGGAATGGCGCAGCCGTCGACGGGTCCGCCGGTCATCGTCGCGCACGCCATCTTGGCGTCCTTGTTTGGCCGCGAGGCCGTTCCGTCGGCCTCGTCCTCTCTCCCCCCCACCGCCTCTGCGGCGTCCTTTCCCCCCGAGCTGTGGTCCCGCATCCTCGAGTTTGCGCTCCCGCACAGCGTTCAAGGTCCCTTTGCGCTGCGCTCCCTGGTCCGCCTTGGCTCTTGCTGCGCCAACGCCTGGCGCGGAACGCGCCTGTGTCCGCTCGACCTCTCCTTCAGCGACGACGACGCGCTGATCGCCGCGCGCCGTCTCCTCAGGGGGCGCACCGTGCGCTCGTTGCTCGCGCGCGGCGACGCCGACGCCGAGCACGCCGTGCGCGCCGATACGGACGCGGGTGCCGCGGCGGGCGAGCTCACGATCGGAGGTTTGCGCCCTGCTCGACCGTTCGGCCTCCCACCCGGCTTTGCACCCCGCGTCGACGCTTCGGCCTCGGTCGACCCTGCGCTCACCTCCCTTGCCTCGGCCTCGTCCTCGATGGCGTCGCTCCCCGACGCCTGCGCGCCTCTTCCGCCTCCGTCGTGGGCGTCGCGCATCGAGCGTTTGGATGCCTCCGTCGCGTGCACGGACACGCTGCTGCGGCTCCCCGCGCTGCGCGAGCTGACGCTGCGGGCGGGTGCGGTCGGTCGCTTGTACCCCGCCGTCTTCACGGGCGTCACCGAGCTGCGGGCTCTGCGGCTGGTCGGCTTTGACGCGGCGTCCCTGCACGACCTGCCTCGAAACGTCGTTGAGACTCTCCGTGACGTCTCGGTGGCGCCCACGCCCGTGGCCATGCGATGCGCCTTTGACGCGAGGCTGCCCGAGGGCGCCGCGCTCGACCGCCTGCGCGTCGAGGGCTCGTTCCGCGCCATCGCGTCGTCGGCCGCCTCGGTGGTCGTAACCGTACCGGTACGCGACCTCGCGCGCAAGGCCAAGTCCGTCGTGCTCGAGGTACGCTCCATCGTGCTCGAGCTGCCAAAGCCCGAGCAGATCGAGGCCGAGGAAAAGGAGGACGCCGAGCGCGCCCTGCAGCGCGCCGCCAGGAGCCTCGCCCGCGCCGCCGCAGGGGCCGAGCGCGGCGGCAAGCGCCGCCGGCGCGCGGCCTCCGCGAGGAGGCGCAAGGGCGAGGGACGCACAAGGGCGGCGGACGGAGAGATCGGAGAGGCCGAGGAAACCGGTCCTGGCGAGGACCTCGGGCACTCGAGGACGGGTGTGGCGGGCGGCGCGACCGAGGCCGAGGCGGCACGGGAGCCGCAGGAGTCTCGAGCCACCGCAGCGCGCGCGAGCACCCAGACGGAGGCCGCGGGGGAGGCACGCGAAGCGTCTCGGGCGGCGGGCGCTTCCATGCCGCCTTCGTCGGTCGCAAACGTCCCCGAGGGTCCCGTCGCGCCCTCGGCCTCTGCACCACCTTTGCGCCACGGCACGCCTCCTCCGCCCGCCGTCGCGCGTCTGCCCACTACGCCCCCATCAACGACGACGACGACGGACACGCTGTCCTCTTCCGCGACGCTCGACACGCCTCCGTCGTCGGCCGACGATCCGCCGCTGCTGAACGGCGAGCTCGCGGCCAGGGGCTCGTTGCCCCCCGCGAGGCCCCGGCGGCCGTTCGGCGAGTTTGCCATCCCGCCGACGGTCGGAAGCGTCGTCTCCAGACACGCCGTGGGCGGGATGTCGAGGCGCGAGCCCCCCGTGTTCATCGGGGGGGACGGGGGCGCAGGGGAAGGGGGTGATGTCGTGTTCGGTGCAGCCGCCGGGGGAGACGCGCTCGTCCCTGTCCAGGAGGCTCCCACGCCAGGCCTGCTCAGGACGGCGCTGCTCAGCGTTGACCCACTTGAAGGTGCGGCCGGGGGCGCAGGCGCCGCTGGTGGGTCGGTCGCCGCGGCCGGCGGCGCAGGCGCCGCTGGTGGGTCGGTCGGCGCGGCCGGCGGCGCAGGCGCCGCTGGTGGGTCGGTCGCCGCGGCCGGTGGCCCAGGCGGATCGGGTGGCGCGGAAGCCGGCACAGCTGTGCGCGTGGCGGAGCCGCCGTCCTTTGTCGCCTCCACTCCCGCTTCCGTTTCTCTCGCGGGCGCTCTCGCCCACGTCCCGCCTCCCGCCTCGGCGCCCGTCCCGGTGCCGACAGACCCTCCCGCGCCTGCACCGCTCGCGTCGGTGCGCGTCGCCTCCGCTGCCGAGACGCTCTCGCGGACGCAGTCGCGCTCACGCCTGTCGGCTTCAGCTGCGTCGCGCTCGTTCCTGCTCGACTCGCCGCGCCGCGACGAGTTCTGGGAGGACGGGCGTCTCGTGGAGGTAGACACGCCGCCCGCGTCGCGCCTCTCGACGCCGAGAGCCTCGAGCTCCCGGCCGACGGACGGCATCCTGTACCTCGGGCTCGCCGACACGGGCGAGGAAGAGGACGAGGACGACGCCGAGGGGGGCGACCCCGAGGGCGTCGACGCGAACGAGGACGAAGAGGCGGACGAGGAGGAAGAGGAGGAAGAGGAGGAAGAGGACGGCGACAGCGAGGGGGAGGAAGAGGAGGAAGAGCAGGAGGAGGCCTGGGAGGCGGGCGAGGAAGGATGGGACGGCTGGCAGGACGCGCGGGGTCGCTCCACGGACCCGCGGCTCCGCGAGGTCCCGGTCCCCTCGGCGCGCCCGCTGCTGCAGCTCCCGCCGCGCTCGCCTGCTTCGCCGCCGCTGCCGATTTCGCCTCTGCGCCGGGCGCTGCGGCCCGTCTCGCGAGGCCTCGCGTCCCCGCGGTCCTCGCCGTCGTCGACGTCTCCCTTCGCCCAGGGCTCGTCGCGCCTCTCGCCCCGCGCCTCGCTGTCGCCGCGGCGCTCCCAAGCGCACTCGTCGCCGCTCTCTCGCGTGCGCTCCGCCTCCCAGCTGGAGGCCCAGGGAGCAGCCTCGGAGGAAGCCGCTGTCGCTGCGGTGCCGACGGCGTCTTCCTCGTCGGAGAGCCTGGATGTCTCCGTGCGCGATCCGTTCTCGCGCGCCGGCAGAGCCCGCGGGGGCGTCTCGTCGAGCCCCAGGTCCGTCCCCACCCCCAGGCGGGGGGCGTCCCCGCGCCCCGCGCGCCCCTCGCCGTCGCCGTCGCCGCAATCGCCGCGCGTTGCGCCGCGCCTCGCGCGGCCCCACTCCGGGACGCTGTCGACTCTGTCGGCGAGCGCTGCACCGCCGCTGTTCGTGGCCTCGCGCGGCGAGGCACCACCCGCGCGAGCTCGCGAGTCGCCGAGGGACTCGGCGCTGGCGGCCCTGGCGCGGGAGCTGACGTCGTCGCGTGCGACGTGGCAGCGCATGGACATTTCGATCCTGGAGAGCGCGTTGGTGCGCCGGCCGTCGGACGACGGCGCGCCGTGGCAGGTGGTGTTCGACCCGGGCGAGCTCTGCGACGCCGTCGCCCGAGCCGGACACGAACGGCGCGTGCCCGTGGTCGCCAGGCTCGAGGTCGTGACCACCTCCATCTTCACGCACCTCGTCGTGCGGCTGCGGAGAGGCAGAGCCGCGCGGGAAGAGCTCAAGAGCATGCGCGCAGAGTGGCTCGGAGAGGCGGGAGGGAGCGTTGAGTGACGAGGACGTCGAGAAGGTTCTGAGCCGCAGCTGCGCGCCTCGCCCCTTTCTCCGAGCCGCCATCCCTCTTCTCCTCTCCCACCCCTCTCTCTTTAAGCCGCCTCTCCTCTACTCTGTCCTCTCTCCTTTCTTTTCAAGCCGCCCTCCCTTTCTCCCCTGCACCTCGCGTGCCGCCTTGCGTGAGCACGTGCTCTGCTGCTTCCACCACGCGCCGCGCAAACCGCCCTCTCTGTTGCCCTCCTCCACTGCCCTCCCTCTTCCCCCGCCTTCCTCTCTGCTTCTTCGAAAACTTTCATCCTTCCCACCGCATTGCCTCGCCCTTTTCCCCCGCGTCGCGCGGACCCCATGTGCAGTAGCCCTCTTGCACCGTGGACCCCTTCGCATTGTGGACCGCTCGTGGTCTTTGCCTCCCTCCCCACCTCCTCTTTGTGCCCTCTTTGCCCCCGATTGCTCGGCACCCTCGCGCCTCAAGAGATCTGCCCCTTTCGTCGCCTCTCGCGCATGGTGGGCGAGCCGTCCCTACGGTCGTTTCGCCTTGCGCGGCAGCAGGCCCGCTGCCACGGCCGCCTTCTTCGCGCCCCCCGAAGGTCTGCCCCCCGCTCCCGCCTCCTTTCCGACACGGTTCCGCGTCCTTTCCTTCCGCCCGCGCCCGGATCATCCGATGGCACGCTTGTACACTCCCCTCGCTCGCTCGCCCGCCCGAAAGCGCCGAGCGCTTGTGCCCCCCGCGTTTCCCCCTTTTGCTCTCCCCCCCCCCCCCGTCTCGGGTCCTCCAGACCTGCTCGTTCTTGGTTTCTTTTCCGCACGATTCGTGCCGCAAATCAAGTGGCGCTGGAGAACGAAACGAAAGAGAGGGGTGCAAAGCGCGACGGTGAAGGAGGGTCGTGGGCGAGAGCAAACGTGCCACACGCATGGCAGGAGCAGTGGGATCCGATGCGCTTCGAGTGCATCAGCGGCGGGGATCCGCGCGGATGAGCGCTGCAGAAGGAGAGGTGGAGGGGGGCGACCAGCAGGGAGTGTAGATCGGGAAGAGCGGGCGCAGCCCGAGCGAACCACGCAGGCGACGGAGAACCGCAGGCTGGGATGGGCCAGCGGGCTGTGGGCCGCGCAGAGTCAAGGGCATCACAGGAAGAAAGAGAGGGTGGCAAGGGAAACGAAGAAACGCTCGAGTGTGGGCAAGAGGGGGAAAAGACGGACGCGAGAGCAAAGGGGAGAAGCAGAGGGACGCAGGGGGACGCGCGCGACGCGGGGGGAAGGAGCCGCTGGCGATGGGGGGAAAAGCGAGGCTACCGAGGCAGCGCCTGAGGTCGATGAAAGGGGACGGCAGACGATTGGAAGAGGAGGAAAAGAGGGCAGGGAAAGCGGTCGGAGTGAAAAGGGCAGGGAATCGGTTGACGAAAAAGGGAGCATCGGGGCAGGAAGCAGAAGAGGCGAACGGCAGAAGGGCGCGAGCGAGAGGGTGCGGAGAGCGGGGGCGGGGGGGCGGATGGGTGAGCTAGGGAAAAGACGAAATGGAGGAAAGACGCGTGGATGGGAGACCAGGAGGGGAAAGGGAAAGCGATGCGCGGTGAGAGTCGGCTGAGGGTCCGACGCGTGACGGATGCACGCGCGTGGGGGTCGGCTGGTGGGACGCCCCGTGGCCTCCTCCTCACCAACCTCAAGACGTCACCTCTCCCTCCTTCCGATCCTCCCACTCTTCCCCTACGACTTCCTGCTTTCCCTCGATCTGTCCCTGGCGACCTTCGCGACATATTTGGACACGTATTCGCGAATCCTCTCCTCGAGCCTGTCTCTTCGGATGCTCTGGCCCGTCCCCGCCTCGAGCTTGCGGTCGAGCGACGCGCTCTCGAGCGATGCCACCTCCTTCGACAGCCGCTCCTCGAGCCGTGCAGTCTCCGCGGGCGTCAGCGCCGCGGGGTGCCGCCCGCGTGCGTACTTGCACAGACGCGCCGACACCGTTTCGCGCACGAACGACTCGAACGACGCGTCCGCGCGCGACCACTCGGCGGGCCAGGCGCGCGCGGGCGGAAGGAGGCGCCTCGGAGACGGCGGAGACGCCGACGACGACGTGGGGCGCAACGGCGCCACCGACGGACGCGATCGCTTGGGCGGCGACGGAGACGCGGGAGCCGGCGGGCCGGGAGGGTTGAAGGGCGGGGCAAGCATGGAAGAAGCCTCGGGCGGCTGCCCGAGCGGAGAGCCGAGCGTGGGCCCCGCCGCATCCGACGGCAGGGGGCGGGGCACCACACCCCCATGAAATTGGTCAGGTCGCAGAGAAGGCTTGCTACCGCCGGACGAGGAACCGTCGTGAGAAGCCGTCTCCGCGACACATGAAGGAGGCAGCGGAGGAGGCGGAGGAGGCGGAGAGGACGGCAGCGGCGGAAGCGGAGGAGGGAGCGGAGGCGCCCCTTGCAGTGGCATGGGGCCGGAGGGGCCGCCAGGGGGCCACAGACCGGGACCGTATCCGGCGGCGTCGTTGCGCGCGAACGCCGAGTCCTCGAAGGCGTCGCGGCGGAGCTCTGGCCCCGCCTGCGGACCGTCGCCGCGTCCGAACCGCAGCTCTGCCCCCACAGGCGGACCGTCGCCGCGTCCGAACCGCAGCTTTGCCCCCACCAGCGGTCCGTCGCCGTGCCCGAAGCGGGACTCTGGCCCCGCCGGCGGTCCGTCGCCGTGCCCGAAGCGGGACTCTGGCCCCGCCGCAAGGTGCTGGCGCCACGGCTCGAGCCCTGTCCGGGGGCCGCAAGGAGGGGAAGGATCGAAGTCGGGTCGCCTCGACGAAGAGAACATGCCCCCCTCGTCGTCGTCGCGGCAGCGCTTCGGGCGGCCCGGGACTGGGAGAGGCGGCGGTGCGCCAGGTGGCGGAGCGCCGGGCGGCAGCGACCCTCTCCCCCACGGGGGCGGCGGTGGCGGCCCGCCCCCCCACCAATGCGGGGGAGGCGGCGGGCCACCGGAAGGCCGTCCGCCGCGCGCACCGTGGAACGGATGTCCAGGGACGTATGGTGGACCGGGAAAGAACGGCTGCGGTCCGCCGCCGGCGTTCCACCGCCCCTCGCCTGGATACGGAGGCGCCTGAGAGACCGGCGACGGCCCTGGCCGCGCACCCGAAGGAAGCGACCCCGCCCACGCCCCGGCGGGAACGCGCGGCGGGACACCTGCCGGAGGACCGCCGGGGACAGATACGCCGCGGTCGTTCGCGGCCCGCTCTCCGGTAGGCCCCGGCGTAGACTCGCCCTTGCGGACGATCCTCGGTGGCGGCTGCGCCTGCGATGCTCTCAGGCGAGCCTGCGAGCCGTGCGAGGCCAGCGAGGGGGGCGGACCCGCAGAGCCGTGAGACGTCAGCGAGGCGATCGAACTCGCAGAGCCGCGCGAGGTCAGCGGGGAGACCGGGCCCGCAGAGCCCGGCGAGGCGGCACCACGCGTTCCTGGGCCCCGAGGACCGGGGAGGGCAAAAAGTCCGGCGGCCCTGCCACCGGTCGCAGGCGGAGACTGTCCGACCGTGGCGCCTCCGGTGCCGGAGGCCGAGAGCAGGGAGCTTGCGCTGCTCTGAACGCCCGCGGCCGGGAGCGGGGAGACCACGCCTCCCCGGGCGCCCCCACTCCCCGCCCCCGGCGCCACTGCCGGCGCCTTTCGGGCCAGCGCGCTCGCGCGCGCCCGGACGTCGGCGTCCGGCGCGAGGCGGGAGACGGCCAGGAGAGCGTCTCGGAGGCTTCCGTGCGGGGTCCTGGCACCGTCCAGCGCGCGGCCGTCGACGCGCAGCTCCTCCAGTGCGCGCAGCCACGCGCGCAGCGCCACCGGTGGCGCCTGCGAGGGCCTCGAGGAGATGGCTTGCAGCAGCGAGCGCGGTGCGCCGAGGCGCGTGAGCGGCGCGCGCGCGGTCGCCGTCGAGCGCGCGATCGTCTCGAGCACCAGCACCAGGTCGGAGAGCTTGGCGGCCGGGGGCGCGCGCGCCGCGCCCGCGGGGCGCGGCACGTCGTCGTCCGTCAGGCGGCAGAGGTTGAGCAGCCGGATGAGCTTCAGACACGTGCCCTCATCACTCTGCTTGATGCGGCCAGATTTGCCCGTCATCGCGATGACGTCCGTCTGCACCACCGAGCGCAGGCGGTGCTTGGGGCGCGCCGACGAGGGCGACGACGCCGACGACGGAGGCCGCAGCAAGCCGCGCGCCGAGCCAGGTCGCGAAGGCGACGCGCGTGACGCGCGCGAGGCGGCGGACTGCGGCGCAGACCCCGCACGCCCCGATCCGGAGGTGCTCCGGCCCGCGGCGCCCCGGCGGTCCGGGGACGGCGGGCGCTCCGCGGACGACGGGTGCTCCTCGGACGACGGGTGCTCCTCGGACGACGGGTGCTCCCCGGACGACGGGTGCTCCTCGGACGACGGGTGCTCCTCGGACGACGGGTGCTCCTCGAGCGTCGGGTGCTCCTCGAGCGTCGGGTGCTCCTCGGACGTCGCCGGCCCGTCGTCGTACGTCTCGGTCGAAGTCGCCTCCTCGAACGACGTCGCCTCGTCGCGCGCCGTCGCGACCTCCTCCTCGGAGACGCCCTCGGCCGACGCGTCCTCGGCCGCCGCCGAGCCCAGCTCGGGAGACCCGAGGCCGGGGACGCGGGGGCGAGCTCTGCGCTGCAGCGAGCCCGCCGGGGGCGACGCGCGCAACGACGGCGGCGGGCGCGACGCCGGGGGCCCGGCGCACGCGCTGGGCTTTGCCGCGGGCCCGCGCGCCTGGCGCGCGCCGGGCTCGGGGAGAAAGGGCGCGTCCTCGAGCGCGGCCGGCCGCCGGGGCGGCGACGGCGAGGGGGGCCGGGCGCCCGCGCGCCTGGCGGTGGCGGAGGGCGGCCTTGGTGGCTCTGCGGAAGCCGAAGCCGGCCTGCGCGCCGCGTCGCGGCCGCGGTCCGCGCCGGCCCTCTTCGCGGCCACCGAGGCGGTCGCCTGGGTCTGCACCTCCCAGGGCACCCGAACGCCTCGCTTGGCAAACCAAGCCTTGAGGCGCCGCAGGTCGGCTGGTGTCCAGGGCTTTGGGTCGTCCGCGACCGTCAAGTCGAGCAGGCGGCGCGCCATGGCGTCCACCTGCGAGGGCTGCAGCGCCAGGGGCGTCGGCTCATCGGTGGGCGTTGACGGCGAGGGGACGGGCGCCGAGGGGCCGTCGCCCCCGCCCGGCGGCGCGGGCGCGTCGTGCTTGGCGCCTCCGGCCCGCTCCCTGGCCCTGCCCTTTTTCCCGCCCCGCTTCCCGCCCTCGGCGTCCTCGGAGGTGCCGCCGAGGATGCCGCGGCAGTTCCAGGCGCCGCAGAGGCAGGTCTGGGCGGCCTCGCCAAACCGCTCAAAGTTGTAGTCGAACGAGAGCTCTTCGCCCGCGCGAATGTCGCGGATCGCGAAGAGGCCGATGGCGAGCTCGCCCTGCACGACCCACTTTTGTGTCTCGCAGTTGGGATCGCACGAGTGGTTGATGAAGCGTGTCTCGGCGCCCTTGCGGTGCGCGTCGATGACCTCGCCGTTGCCGATGGTCATGAAGTAGTAGTGGCGTTGCCCGAGCGCCTCGAGGCGGGCCCGGCGGCGCGCGTACTCGCGCTCGTCTAGCACCTCACCCACGTACTCGGCGACGAGCTGCCCCTCGCGGATGGTCGAGCGTGCGAAGAGGCCATGGCCCTTACCGCCCGCGGGCAGCACCTCGATGTCCGCGCGCTGCCGCAGCGTCATGCACCGGTTCGAGCACCTCTCGCCGCTCGGACACGTGCCCACATCGCACTCGATGTTCAGCATGCGATTGAGGCACTCGGAGCCGCACCCGGACGGCGTCGGGTCGGACGGCCACAGCCGCGGGCACGAGCACACCATCACGTCGTCCTCGGAGACCGTGCAGCGGCGGCGGCAGACGTACGCGTTCTGAGTCAGGTGCTCGTACACGCGAGGCGTGCCCGGCGGCAGCGTCAGCGACGCGGGAGCGTCCCACGCCACCACGTACGGCCGAGACGGGCGCCCAGGAAACGCCGCGGGAGGAGAGGGCGGGGCGACGGCGGGGGGGAGCGAAGCGACCGGCGCGGCAGAGCCGTCCGAGGGAACGCCGCCGCCGGATCCGCCCGGCGAGGACGCGGAGAGCCGCGCGTCGGCGTCGCCGGGCGGGGACGCGAAGAGCCGCGCGTCGGCGTCGCCCGGCAGGGACGCGAAGAGCTGCGCGCCGGCGTCGCCGGGGCGACCCTTGAGCCGCCGAGACACGGGCGCAGAGCCGACCACCGCGGCCGCCGACGCCGCGGCAGCCAGCGCGTCCTCGGAGGCCGCGAGCGCGTCGAACGCGGCGGACGGCCTCGCGTCGCCAACCGACCCGCGACGAGAGGGCGAGGGCAAGGACGCGTGCGCGGCGGTGCGGTCACGCGCGGCCTTGCGCGCGTCGACGTCGAGTGCCGCGGCGATAGAGCCGGCGCCCACATGGGCAGGCGGGGGGGACGTCGGAGCTTGACCGGCCGCCGGGCGCGGGGGCTCTTGCTTGGCGGGGCCCGACCGCGGCTCGGGCGGCCAGGACGCCCCATGCGGGGCAGCGCCTCCGTCCGCGCCGCGCCGGACCCCCTCCTGCCCCGATTCGCCCTTTGGCGCGTGCAGACAGCCTCCATCGTCTCCCTCGTCCGCCGCTCGCGCCCCGCCGCTCGCCGCGCCACCGTCTGCTGCGCCTCGCCAGCCCTGCCCCTCCCCTGCCCCCACTCGGCCTTCTCCGGCTCGTCGCGCCCCTGGCTCGTCCGCGCGCCCGTCGATGGCCTCTGCGAGCGAGGACGAGGCCGAGACGCCGGAAGAAGAGCGGGAGGCGTCTTCTGAAGGCCCGAGACGCTCGGGGGATCCGCTCGAAAGGACCCGGGGGCTGCACCGCGGCACCGCGGCCGAGCACCGAACCGTCACGGCACCGGGAAGCATCGCCTCCTCGGGCATCGAGCAGTCGTTCAGCGGAGAGTAGACGTTCAGGTCGCACGTCCTGCGACGATCGCGAAGGGGAAAGGGAGTGTGCGGTGAGACGAGCGCGTGCACGCTGCGGAGCGGCGGAGGTAGCGGGCGGGGGGAAAAGGGGGGAGGGGAGGGGGAGAGGGCAGGGAGGGGAGGAGAGGGGGAACAAAGCGAGCGGAGATCGAACGTCGGGAGGCAAAGCGTCGACAGGGAGCCGCGCGGGAGAAAACGAACGCCGCACGCCAGTTCGAAGGGCGCGTCGGCTCCGCGGCCGGCAGAAGTGGGCCTGCGCTAGCGCCGAGCGTGGACGCGCCCCACCTGCACCCTCGTCGAGCCGCCGGCCTTGCTCGCGCGTCTCTCGCGCCGGGGCTCGCGCGCCGGGGCGCGACGTGCTCCAATCGAGCATATCGCCGCCAAGTCGACGGATGGCGATCGGCAGGCGGCCCGAACCGCCGCGCCGCCGCGCCGCATTTGGGCGCCGCGAGCCCCGCCCGTGGTCTTCCGCCCCCTCCGCGATGGTTCGCGGGCGGCGGACGCGTTGCACGCGGTCGCGGGGCGCCCCAGTCCAGTTCGAACGAGGACCCGCGAGGGCGGCCGTTCGGGCGGGCCGGCGCGGCGGCGGCACCGCGATCGCAGCGTCGCTAGGAAACGCCGGGGAGAGAGCATCGAGGCGCGTTTGCGACGGGCTGCGCCGCGTCGCGACGTCGCATCGCGACGCGGCGCGCTGCAAGGCCCGCGCGGCAACGGGCGCCCAGACGGGCGCCGCGCGCCGGGGTCTCCGACGCACCACCGGCTCTCGGCGTCCAGAAGCTCAATCGCGCTCGCCGGAACGCGTCTCCACTTTTGACACCTGTCGCACTGCACCCACGCCTCGCGCTGCGCCTGGAGCGCCGCAGATCCAGCCAGAGGGCCGGCGGCCGCTCTTGCGAGGCCGCGCGCGGGCACCGCAGGCGACTCGCGCTCGGTCATCACGACAGCGGCCCGTCCATGCTCCCGGGACGCGGCAAACGCAGCCACACGCAGCGCGGCGTCCCACGAAGGGTGACGAGGCGATCAGGCAGGCCTCCGATCCCCAGAGCGGCCTCAGGGCTGCGGCGCCCGCGCGCCGCGTCGCGCCGCGAGGCGCCGCGAGGCGCCGCGCGCGGCGGAGGCCCTTCCGCGCGCGGCCGCCGGGGCGCGGCGCGCCCGGCCGGCGGGAGCCACGCCCCCGGCTCGACGGCCCGGGGCCCTTTGCGGCCCGCTGGCGAGCGCACCTCCTCCCCTCCCCTCAATTGGTGCGAGGCGGCGCGCGAGGGGGGACACGAACCGCAAAGCGCCGCGAAAACGTCACAGCACGTGGGAAACGTTACAGCGTGGTGGGATTGCAGCGGGAGACGTGGGGAAAGGGATGCGGGAGGTGCGCGGCGGAAGGTCGAGGGCAAGCTCGCCCTTCCGCCGCAAGCAAGCTGCTGGAAGAGAGGAACTGGGCCGAAGCCGGAGCTCAAGCTACGGAAGTGCAGCGTCCTGGACGAGCTTGATGCAATGCGAGCAGCGTCCCGCGTGCCGCCCCCGCGAGCTGGCGGCGACGGCTCCAGGCGTGGTGCAGACGTGGTCATGCCTCTTCCTTTCGACGACGCCGTCGTCGGCCCTTTCGTGGTGCACCACGTAGTAGCCTCTGCAGTCCATGTTGGCGGCGCCGTTCGTGAACGCCCTGGTGCACGCGTTGCAGCGGAATCCCCGGGCGGCGATCTTGGAGCACTCCGAGACGACAAGCCAGCCGCCTCGGCTGTACGTAAACCTCCCCTCTTCGTCCAGCTGCGGCGCCCCGGCGCATCGCGTGCGCTCCGTGGAAGGAACATCGATCGACCCGCAGCTCGGGGAAGGGCTCGCGAGGACGACGCCGCGGTTGTGGCGTCGCTGCTGCCGGGTGCTGGCCGAGCTCGGCTCTCCCGCTGCCGCCAGAAGAAGAGAGTCGACAGCCTTGTGGCGCACGAACGACGAGACTCGCGACTGGGGGGACGACGAAGAAGAGGCCGACTCGACCGGCGCGTCGTACGCCTCGCTCAACGCCTCGTCATCCTCTCGCGCGACTCTCGCCTGCGAGCCGCGTCTGCCGGCGTCGCTCCCCTCCCGCGAGCAGATCTCGCGGGCGGCCGTTCGGCGCCCCGCCGAGGCGCCGTTCGCCAGTCGCTGTGGCGTCGCGCCCGCACCGGCCGCGAGGCTGCGGGCGACAGCGGCGGCGATGCCTCGCACGATCAGCGCAAGGCACCAGACGAGCGTTTTGAACACGACCACGACGACAGAAAGAACGGACGACAGGACGTGCACCGCCCGCGAAGGGGCCTCGCCGTCGGAGCCGTCGGCGACCCCACAGACGGTCGGGGCGTCGTTGAAGAGCTGCCGCCGCGTCGTGTCCGCGCCGGCATCGCGGCTGCGGGCGGTAGCCGCCGTGACGCCTCGTACGACAGGCGTGAGGCACCAGGTGAACGTCTTCGCAGCGAACGCGGCACCGGAGACGGCCATCGACGAAAAAGACGATGCGGGCGAGGGCGGTGGCGCGGTGGAAGCGTCCGCGGACCGCCGGCTCGAACTGCCGGTGCTCGACGCGGGGCGAACCGGAGTAGCGTCCGAGGACAAAGGCACGGCGGAAGCGTCCGCGGACCGCTGGCTCGAACTGCCGGTGCTCGACGCGGGGCGAACCGGAGTGGCGTCCGAAAGTACCGTCGTGGGCGTCTGCGAAGAGTTCGGCGTCGCGAGCGGGTTTCGAACCGGCGGCCGAGGTGGGGTCGGCGTGGTGGGATTCCAGCGAGCCTCGGCTTCCTCCCTTTCGGGGGTGTCTGGAAACTCGCAAACGGAGTCTTTAAATCCGTCGCCGCTTTCCTGGGAGGCCGCGTTTTTGTCCCGCTTCTCCGACGCGTTCGGCGTCGCGCCAGGAGAGGCCACGCGGCCCGGGAGACCACCCTCCCCTGCGTCCAAACTGGGGAGGGGCGACGTCTCCCCGACCCTTTCGAGTTCCTCGTCTTCCAGTCCCAGCGACTCGTCTTCGTCGTCGTCGTCGTACGTGACGGACGACTCGACGCTCGGCGAGTCGTATCCCGCCTCGTCCTGCGCGCCCGCGATGCGCTGCTCCGAGGCGAGCTGGGCCTTGCTTGTTTGCTCGTCCGTCAGCGTGCCGACCTTGCTGAGAGCGCGCACGTTCTGGGTGTGCGCGAAAAACTCCTCGCGCACGTGCTTCCGCTCGGCGATGGCCTGGCACATCGACATAAACTTGCGGTGGCTGATCTTCGTCCGCATGTTGCTGCACTCGACGCACAGGGCGCGGACGTTCTTGACGTTGACGGGGCTCTTGCGCAGGTCGAGCACGATCGAGACGCGACCAGTGCGCCGGCAGTAGGCGCACGGCGAGGCCATCAGCTCACCGTACTGCGCCTCGGTCACCGTCGGCCGCCTGCGCCTCCTGTTCCAAGCCACCACCCAGGTCTTGTACGGCTTGCAGTTGGGGGGCAGCGGCGCCACCCCCTTCGGGGCGAGCTCGGCGGCCGGCTCGGCGTCGGTCGGCGCCGTGCCGGCCGCCTCCGTCGCAGAGTCCGGGTCGCCCCCGGTCGAATCGGACCACCGCATGTCGTCCACCGAGTCTCCCGTGGTCGTCTCGTCGTCGTCCAGGCTCGTTTCGCCGTAGATCGCGGTCTCGTCCTCGGTCACAGCGCCGTCCTCCCACTGCCGCATGGGCGGCCAAGCGCGCGCATAAGCCTCGTCGAGGGCCCCGACGCCCTTGGCGATGGCCTCGCAGCGCTGCACGAACGACCAAGGATCCATGCGGTTCTTCGAGAGGTTGCAGAATTTGCAGCAGGCGACGCAGTTGTCGCCGGTGTGCCCGACGCGTGAGTCCATGCGGTCGAGACCGTTGACCTCGCGGGCCGTGCTTTTGCGGCCGCAGTACCAGCAGGTGCCCTCGATGCGGCGGAAGATGTCGCTGAACGTCATCGTGTTGTCCTTCATGCGATAGTACCGCCTCGCGACCGCCTTGAGCTTTTGGAGGCGTTCGTTCGAGACGGCCAGACGCAGCATGCACTCGTCGCACGTCGACGAGCGCACGGCCTGGTACATGCTGACCTGCAGGAACGCCCTGGGATCCTTCCACTGGTGGCACTCGTCGCAGCGCATATCGTATGCCGCCCTGCCGACGAGCGCCTCGCGGTCCGCCGCGCGAGTCTTGTACGACGAGTTGGTGAGGATGCCGATCGGGATCGTCGAGTCTCGCCCGCTCTTCGCCCAACCAGGCGTGCTCGCTGCGGGGAGTGGCGGGAGGCGAAGGGAATGTGCGAACGGTCGCGCCGAGAGCGCGCTGCGCGCGAAGCTCCGCACCGCTCGGAAAAGCCGCGCGGCACCAGAAACGCCGGTGACGCCATTCCCGCCCCTCCCCCACCCTTCCCCGTCGCCGCCCGAGCGGGGGTGCGGAACGCCTCTGGCTCGCACTTGTCCTCCCCAGCGCTCATCGGAGGGAACGGAAGCGACGGGCGGGCAAGGACGGACGAGCGAGGAAGGCGACGACCCGCCTCGCTTCGTCCGGAGGTGGCGGGCGGAGCGCCGGGGAAGGCGTGGCCCGAACGCGGCCCGGAGGGCGACTTCCGGGGCAGGTGCGTGGCCTCTTGCCCCCCCCTCCCCCGGCGTAGAAACCTCGAGTCGGCCGGACCCGGCCGGCGCCGCATACGCCACCCTGCGCCGCGGGCACCACCGCAGTCGCGTTCGGCAAGCCGACCAGAACCCACGAGCGACCGAGATGCACTAAGACGAGCAACGAACGGACGAATCGGCGGTTCGGAGCGTGTGCACCGTCGAGGGGCGAGCACCGCGCCGCGCAGCGCCGGGTCGAGCAACGCGTTCGCACGCGAGCGCCCCGATTCTTCTCCCTTGTTGCGTTCGGCAGCGGCGACGCGGCACTCCGCTCGAGCGACGACACGAACGAACGCTGCACCTTCGGTCGGGATTCGCGGTGACGCTTCGCGCCGAAGATAGCGCACCTTCGGACGCCATCGCGATGGCGCAGCGGCGTGGCGAGCGGGCGGAGCGCGCCGGGCGAGGGACGAGGGGATACGCCCGGTTGGGGCTTTTACGGTCGCGAGTCTACCCGGAAGGGAAAGGGAACGCGAAAGCGAATGCGTCCACACGGTGGTACCGCGCACGCTTCGCATCGCGCGCACCGCACCGAGTCCTCCGGGAGCGGTCGAGTCTTCCGCCGGCGCTTTCGCGCGGGACCGGAGTCGAGAACGCGTTCCGCCCTCTGCTTCCCCCCCCCCCCCCAATCCCCGGCAAACAGGGCGGAGGGGGCGGGGAGGCGAGGGGGAGGTGGGGGGCGGTGGAGGCGGCGAGGGCAACAGGCTCGCCCTGTTCGGTCGCACCGGAAACCGCGCGACCGCACAGACCGCCGCCAGAAAGACGGTCGCGACGCTGCCCTGCCACGTCCCTCGACGCGCGTTTGCGGCTCTCTCCCCTCTTCCCCATCTCGTTCGCACTCTTGCCGCCCGCTCTGCACCTCTCGTCGCAGCGTGGTTGCACGGCCACCGGCGAGCGCGAAAGGTGGCACGATGAAAAAAATAGAAAAAAAAAACAGCGCAGGGGGGCGCATGAACGAACAGAGATTGGTGAACCGCTCGGCCGCCACAAATGGGGGCGACGATGGGTGCGAGCGGCGCGCAGCGCAGAAGCGTGGTGGGCGACGGCGGTCCTTTTCGGCTCGTTCTCGGTCCGTCCCCTCGCCCCAAGCCACGCGCCCCGCTTCGAGTTTCGGCACCGGGGCTCCGGGGGCGTAACGGCTGCCGTGACCCCCCCCCCCCCCCCCCCCCCCCCCCCCCCCCCCCCCCCCCCCCCCCCCCCCCCCCCCCCCCC
>PGFX01002852.1:0-12937 GCA_003612995.1 Prototheca bovis | reverse complement strand
GGGGGGGGGGGGGGGGGGGGGGGGGGGGGGGGGGGGGGGGGGGGGGGGGGGGGGGGGGGAGGCTCCGGTGGCAAGAAAATGTTGGCATGCGCGCAGGGAGCGGAAACCGCCGACCTTGTCGGATGCGACCCCCGGGCACCTGGGAGGGGGGCGGCGGCACCAACCGCCGCGGCGAGGTGGGTCGGCGGGACCGCGCTGTGCCGGGAGGCGGCGGGACGTGGGACGGGACCGGGCCGGAGTACGAGGAGACGGGCGACCTTGCCCGGAGTGTTCTCCCCCCCCCTCCTTTGCACCTCCGCCCCCTCCCTGCCCCTCCCGCGCGGTGGTGGCCACCCGCCCGGTACCCGTCCCCACCCGTCGCGGCCCCCCCGGGAAGTGGGGGAGGGGAGCGGGCCGTGGGTCCCCGGGGCCCGAAACCGGAGATCGCCCCCGCCTCTTCGGGGACCCGCCCGCCTCGCCCCGCGGCTCGCCTCTCCTCCTTGCCCCGTCGCTTGCCTCCGCCCCTCCCTGTTCTCACCTCCTCCCCCCCGCGCTCTCCCCTCCGCCGCAGGGTGTCCGCTCTGGCTGCTCTATCCGGGGCGTACCGTCACGAAGTCGTCTTCCCCCCGTCGTGGGGCGCGTCGGGCCTCGCAGCGCTCCCCGGGACGCTCTCCTTTCTCCAAGAGGTGCTGGACCGGTCGCTGGCGCCTCCCGGCGGCTGCGACGGGCGGGGCGCGTTCGTGCCCGCGTCCGCGCGCGACGACGCGGCGTGGCTGTGCTCCGCGCTGACGCTCGACGACGACGACGCCGTCGCGGCCGTGGCGGCCCGCGAGGGCCTCGTGCGAGCGCTCGCGGACGTCGCGGCCGACGCCTCCCGCGCCGCCGGCGAGGAGGCCGCCGAGCGGGCGCGGCCGCCACGCGAGGCGGCGCGGGGCGACGGCGGCGCCGATGCAGCCGACGCGGGGGGAGGGGACGCTGACAGCGCAACAGACGCTGAGGGGAGGAACGCCGGCAGCGCGACAGACGCGGGGGGAGGGAACGCCGGCAGCGCAACAGGCGCGGAGGGGGGGACGGCGGGCGGCAGCGTCGACGCAAGGGCAAGCGCCGCGGGCGGCGCAGCTGACGCGACGGCCCTCCCCTCCGCGTCGTCTTCCGGGGCGTTCGCTCGCCCTCGTCCTCCCGCATCCGTCCTGGCGCGTTCTTTGCGCGCGTCCGCGGGCATGCACGCTGCGCACGTGCTGATGCGGTGCTCGCAGCAGGACGAGGGCCGCAGCGCGCTGGTGGCGGCGGGGCCGGCGTGGATGCTGCTGGCGCTGCGGCTGGGGCCGACGCTGGTGTGCGGCTACGCCACGCGCGCGCTCTGCAACCTCTTCGAGGACGCCTTTTTTTTGCGAGAGGACGAGACGCAGGGGCTCGTGAGCGCCACCGGAGACGCCGACGGCGGCGCGGACCGGGGGCAGGCGCAGGAAGGCGTCCTCGTCGTCGACAACGCCGCCCAGGGACCAGCCCAGGACCCCGACGCCGTTCCAGCCAACGACGTCGACGACACCGCCATGCCCACCGCCAACGCTGTGGAGACGATCCCGGCGACGCCCGCGACGGCGACGCCCGCGACGGCGACGCCCGCGACGGCGACGCCCGCGACGACGCCCTCGGCGGCCGCGACCCCCACGCCGCGGTCGGGTGGGACCCCCGGCGTGGAGACGTCGTGCCCTTCGGACGCGGTGGAGCCGCGGCGCGGCAGCCGTCCCCGGTCCTTCACGGTGTCGACGTCGTCGTTCGTGCGTCGCGTGCGCCGCGGCGTGCCCCTCGAGGCGGTCGGGTCTGCGGCCGCGGCCGCGCTCGTGTCCTCGCGCGTGGACGCCGTGGCGCTCTCGCGCAGCGGCACCGTGCTCGACTGGCCCCGCCGCGCGCGCAGGGAGATCGCGCTCGAGATCGCCGAGATTCTCGTCCCGCCGCACGCGCGCATCGCCGCGTGGGAGCGAGGCGCGGGCCCGCGCCCGGACGCGCAGGCGGCGGAGGGAGGGGGTGGCGCGTCTCCCCCCGCCGAGCCCCCCGCCCCGCTCCCGCCGGCCCCGAGGACCGCGAGCGGCCGGGCGTGCGTACTCGAGTGCAGGGCGCTGCTCGAACACGTGTTTGCCCTTGCAGACCTCCAGAGAGACGTCCAGGGACGCCGCGGCGGAGCCGACCACGATGGGGCGGAAACGAAAAATGCAGGCGCAGACGCCACCGCCGCGACGCCCGGGGGAGGCGGGAGCGCAGACGCCTGCGGGGCCGCGCTGGCGAGGGCAAGCGGCGGCTCGTTCACGCGTGGGGGCGCCGGAGCGCGACCGCGGCCGCCCCTGCCGTCGCCCGCCGGCCTCGCGCCAGGAGCCGGCTCCGGCCGCTCGCCGCCGGCAGCGCCCTGCCGCGCCGGCGCGGACGGCCAGGAGGACGCGCCCATGCGGGACGCGGCGAGCGACGCCGCGGAGACGGACGCGTCCCACCCGAGCTTCGGGACGGACGACGGCGACGCGTCGTTCTCGGGACGCTCCGCGGACCGCCGCTCCTCCTGGAGGCGTCTCGGGGCGCTCCCCGCGCCCGACCGCGCCGCCTTTCCCGCGTCATCGCCGGCGATGGCCCTGGGCCGCTCGCTGGCGCTCATCCTCTCGCGGGGTCCGGCAAACCTGGGCGCCGCGCCCACGCCCCCGCTCGCCCCCCAGGCGGCGGTGCTGGGGCCGCTGCTGGCCCCGCCCTCGGCCGAGGCGCTGCGGGCGAGCGACGCGGCGCTGGCGGCCGTCTCCGAGGGCCTCTCGCGACTGGGCCTCAGCTGGCTGTGCGAGTGCGCGTGGCCGGCGCCCGCGCCGGGTGCGCCGCGCCTGTCGCTGCTCGAGGCGGCCGTCTCGCAGCTGACCGTCTGTTGGCCGCACCTGCTGGAGGCGGTCGACTGGCGCGCGCGGCGCCTCGCCGAGGCGCTCGGGCGGCACGTGCCCTTTTCGCGCGCGGCGGGACCGGGTGGCGCGACCGCGCAGCTCGACGCGCTCGAGCGCTGCGCGCGCGTCTACTCGGACGCGCAGTCGGTGCTGGCCGCGCCCGACGAGGCGCGCTCCTCGGTCGCGGCGCTGCGGCGGCTGCTGGCCAGCGGCCGCCAGGCGGTCGCCACCTCGGCCGCGCACTTTGCCCGGGCCGACGGGGCCGCCGCCGTCGACGACGCGGGCACGGCCGCTTCCGAGACCATTTCGGGCAACGTCCTCGCGCACGTCGCGGCGCACGTCTCGCTGGGCGTCGCGCGCGCCCTGCAGACGCTGCGCACCCAGACGCCCGCGCTCAGCAGCGCGCCCGGCGGCGGCGCCGCCGCCGCCGCCGAGCTCGGCGCCGCCGCCCGCGCCGCCGAGACCGCCGCGCTCGCGGCCGCCAGGAGCGCGCGCCGCGCGCTCGACCACGGCTCGGCCGTCTGCCGCCTGGCGCTCGACGCGCTCGTGCGCACGTCCGAGGCTGAGGGCGCCGAAGGCCCCTGGACCGGGCCAGGGTCGTGCGTCCGCGTGGCCGGGCCCTCGCCCGTCTCGGGCACGAGCTCGCTCGCCGGCGCGTCGCCCACCCGCACTTCGACGCGCGCGTCGCTCGCGCGCGCGCGCCTCCGCGCGGGCTCGCCGGGATCCTTTTCCGCGGGTCCGCCCTCGATGGGCTCGGGGCAGCAGCGCACGCGCGCACTGGCCGCCTTTGCCGTCGCCTTTCCGCGCGGCGTCGCGCCGTTCGAGGACGCCTTTGCGGCCACGGACCGCGTTTGCGACATCGCAGACCGACTGTTCGCCGGCATCGAGGACGCGCGCGAGGCGGCGGGCTGGGGCGGCGTCGAGGGCGGGCTGGGGGGGCACCCGGGCCCGGCGAACGACGCCGGCGGCCGCCCCTCGCCTGCGCGCTCGCCGTCCGCGCTCCTTTCCGGCGCCTCTCCTCTGCGCGTGTCGAGCGTCCTGCCGTGCGAACTGCCCCCGTTGGAGGCGCTGGCCTGGATCGCGGACCGGTCGGCGCGCGTGGTGGAGAGCCGGTGCCTGGACTGGCTCTTGGAGCGGGAGCATCAGCAGGACCTGGGCCTGGCGCCGTCCCGCGGTCGGCCGGCGTTCGAGGTGCCGGCGTGGCTGCGTCGCGTGGCGCCCGTGACGGCCGGCGCGTCGGCGTTCGCGATGGAGCACTCGGAGCTGCTCGCGGTGCTGCGCGTGCTGTGTCGGCACGCGACGGCGCGGCCCGAGGCGCTAGGCGCGCGCGTGCGCAACTGCCTCCCGACGCTGCTGCAGATCGCGCACCAGCGCCCCCGAGTCGCGGTCGTCGTGCGCCAGGTCTCTTCGGACAAGGTCAACGTCCAGGCCTCCCGTGCCAGACCCACGCACGCGCTCCTCCTCCCCGTCATCGCGGCCGGCGTGCGGCTCGCCGGGGAGGGCAAGGACGCAGGGGCCGCCGCGACGGGGGCCGGTGGGGCGGGCCGGGCTGACCTCGGCATTTCTGCTTCGATGCCCGCAGGTGGAGGAGACGCCGCGGCGTTCGCCCCGGCCTCGGCCGCCCCGGGCGCGCCCCGCGCCCTCGCTCCTCCGTTCGCCCCGGGCGCGCCCGGCGCCCTTGCTCCTCCGTTCGCCCCGGGCGCGCCCGGCGCCCTCGGTCCCCCTTTGACGCGCGCCGCCGAGCCTGCGGACGTGACGTTTGCGCGGAGCCTGGGTCGGTCGGCGTTCGATCCTCCCGGGTCAACGGCGGGCTTTTCGCCGGCCGAGGAGGGTCGCGCGTGGCGCGCGGCGGCGCGGCGCGCGGAGACGTCCTCGGTGCTGGTGGACATGCTCTCCGAGGCGTGCGTGGACGCCGGCTGGGCCGTCACCGACGAGGCTCGCATGGCCGCCGACAGGCGCCTCGAGCTCGTCGCCGAGACGCTCGCCGTCGCGTGGGCCGCCGAACCCTGCGGGGACGGAGGAGACGGCGGCGGCGGCGCGGCCGCCTTTGCCGGCGAGCTGCCGCAGTGGACGCTGCCTGTGGTTGCGGTCGACGACCCGGACGCCGCGGCGCGGTTCGCGGACGCGGCGCAGCGCGCGCTGGCGTGCGCGGTCGCGCTGTGCGCCATGCGCACGCGCCCAGAGCGCGCGCCGGGCGCGCCGCACCCACCAAAGGCGGTGCTGCCCGAGTCGACGGCGGCCCCGCTGGGGGAGGTGACCTCGCTGCTGCTGCACGAGCTCGACCGCCTCGGCCACGCGCCCGTGCTGCCCTGGGGGGGCACCTTTTGGCGCGAACAGGTCGCCTACCTCCGCGACGTGGCGCACAGGTACGCGCTCATGTGGACGCACTGGGGGCCCTTTGTCGCTCCCGAAACCGTCTTTGGCACCGAACGTGCGCAAGCCTACGACCTCCGACGATCCAGGGTCGAACGCATGCTCCACGCCACCAGCGGCTGAAGCTCCGGCGATGGAGCCGAGAAGGACGATGGGAACGAGACCGAAGAAGAACGGGCGGAGAGGAAGACGCGTTGAGGTGCGGTGCAAGGGACGCGTCGTTCCCAAAGCCCGACCCGCTCCACGCACCAGCGCGTCGTTCTCAAAGCCCGGCTCGCTCCATGCACGTGTCGTCCCCGGGGCCCGGCCCGCTCCATGCACCAACGCGTCGTCCCCGGAGTCCCAGTCGCTCTGCATTTTATTTTCTGGCCGGAGCTCGAGCGTCCGATGCCACCCAGCGGTGCTCGACGCCACTTGACAGCGCCTAGCACATTTCGTCGTTCGTTGATGCCGCCCTACGAAGGCTCGCCCCCCCTCCCCCCCTCCCACACAACGACCTCAAAGGCAATGGCAAACGGCGTCAGACGCCGGCGTGTGCACCCACGCAGCCGCAGAGATCCGTGCTCCCCTAGCGACATCGCGCGCGTGCGTATGCGCCGCTCGTCTTCCCCCCCTTTTCCTCTCTCTCTTCTTTTCATTCCCCGGCCACCTCTCCCGATCCCACACCTGGTCCGGCGATCCCACCTCCCCCACTCCCCGTCACCCCCCCCTCCCCCCTCTACTCCCTGTCCCTCCTGCCCCGCTTTCCACCCTCACGCACGCCGTCGCATCTTCTCGATCGACTTGCACATCCCTTCACTGCATCGCTGGCTCGCACTGTTTCACTCGCACCTTCGCACTTCTCTCCTCTCTCCCCCCCCGGTGCCTTCCACCCCCTTTGCCTCTTCCTCCCCGCCGCCGTCTTTTTCCTCGTGACCTCTCTTGTCTCCCGGTCGGGGCTGCCGCGTCTCTTCCTCTGCGGTTCCTTAGCGCCACAGCCACAGCGCCCACCCCCCCCCCCTCTCCCTCTCGAACGCCCGGATGCAACGCGCAACCTTGCCTCGCGTCTCTTCGCACCGGGCCCTCGAGTGGAACAAAGCCGACCGCTCCCGTTTTCGCCTGCGATACGCACTCGACTCCCCTCTTTCGCATACCCCCCTGGGCTCCACGCCCAAACGCTCCCTCTCTGCAACGGCGCGGCGCCCGCCGCGCGTCCGGGGCATTACCGGACGCGGCCCCGCGCGGCACTGCGCGCCGGAAACACCGGGGCCAAAGCTGTTCTTGCGATGGGGCGGGAGGAGGTGGGGGGAAAACGGGGGCTCTGGAGAAATCGGGCAGGTGAGAAAGGGAAAGGAGAATAGAGGCGGGACCGACCGCGCGAGACTCGGATCGTCCCGTGCGGAAAGAGGCGGGTCGTCCGGGACCGGTCGACGCCGGCCCCGGCTCGCCCTTGCCGCGGGCGGGCGACGGCGCCCTCCGGTCCCGCTCTTGCGGCCATGTCGCCCTGCGCCGGCGAAACAAAAAGAAGAGATGAAGAAAACGATTCTTTTCGGAGGGGCAGAGACGAAAAGAATCGCGCGCGCCAGCTCGAGGCGGTCGCTGAGCCGGGGGGAGGGGGGGCGAGCGACAAAGCGGTGAATGAAAAGCAAACGGTCCGGGCGGTCGGGCGTGCGTCCCGCGCGGGAGAAGGATGCGCGCGGGAGAGGAGCGCGCGAGGGGAAGAGAGGGAAAGGGGGAGGAGGGGTGCGGCGGACGTGGGCGGCTTCCGTCGGAGCGGAGAGCGGCGGACGGAGGATGGGTGGCGCGGGGAAGCCGGGAGGGGAGAGAGAGAGGGGCAAGGCGGAGGGAGGCCGAAGGCCGTAAGGAAGGGAGGGAAAAAAGGCGAGGGCAGAAACAGTGGGAAAAGGCCGCGACGCGCGCAAGCGGGAGGCGATGAAACGGGGAAGAGGAAGACGCGGAGGTGAGGTAGGGGAGGGCAGGAATGGGAGAGAGAGCAAGAGCGCCGAGATCGAAGGGCGGAGGGGCAAGCGGCAGAGGCGAAAAGGCGCGGGGTGGCGAGTTCAGGTTGCGTCGATGGCGATGAGCCGTGACCGCAAGTCGTCTGGCAGATTACGCAAGACGACGCTCACGAGGGACGCATCTCGAGCCGCGGCTCGCTGGGCGGCCGGCATCCGCTGCCTCGAGCCACGGGTCGGCGGGTCAGCGAGCGGCCGGCATCCGCTGCCTCGAGCCACGGGTCGGCGGGTCAGCGAGCGGCCGGCATCCGCTGCCTCGAGCTATGGGTCGGCGGGTCGGCAGGACGACGGGTCGGCGCGGTGAGCACCGCTCCGCTTCTTCGTCGGCAGTGCGCTCTGCGTTCGGCTCTAGCCCTCGAACGAGGCGTTCTCGAGCAGCGCGAGGGCTTCGTTCCTGGTCTCGTCCGAGGAAAACTCGCCAAAAACCAGCTCCGGGCCCTCGGCCCCGTTCGCACCCCCGTTGGCCGCGGCCTTTGCGCTCGCCGCGTCCTTTGCGCGCACGCGGATGCAGGGCCCGGGCGCGACGGCCCCGTCCTCGCCGTGCTCGTCGAGACGCACGGCCACGACTTGGGCGGTCGCCAGCTCGACCAGCGGCGCGTCCGCCGCGTCCGGCAGCCGCAGCACGTGCGGCACCGCGGGAAAGTGGCGCGCCAGGTGCGCGAAGAGCGCCGCCGCGCCCGCGCGCGCCTCGGACGCCTCGCCGGGCGAGACGGCCTCCGGAGCCATCGGCGAGCGCGGCGTCGCCCCGTCCCCGTCCGCCTCGCCGGGGCCTCCCGCGCCGCCGCGCGGGAAGCCGCGGCGCGCGCAAAACAGCACGCGCTCAGAGGTGATGTGCAGCGTGCCTGGAGTGGCGAGCAGCAGGGATGGAGCCGAGGAAGAGCCCGCGGCGGCACCCTCGGCGCAAAAGCGCCGCACGAGCGAGCACGCAAACGACTCGAGCACAGCCTCGTCCGAGGGCATCTCCGGCGGCGCCTCGGGCGCGCCCGGACCGGCCAGCGCCAGCGCCGAAGCCGGGAGACGCACGGCGTCGAGCGACGAGCCCGGGGCCGCCGCGCGCCCCCCGGATGCGCCCTCGCCGGCGTCGCCGCCGGCGAACAGCGCGGGGAGGCGCAGGCGCGAGCCCAGCAGGCCGCCCGAGCCCTGCTCGCCGAGCGCGCCGCCAGACTGCGCGCCCTTGGCGCCCTCGGCGGCGCCGGCCTCGCGCGCGAGCTCGCCCAGGCGCTCCCAGGCACCCGCGCCGATCGAGCTGAGGCCGCCCACCAGGCCGCTGAGCGGACCGCTGCCCCGCGACGCGAGAGCGCCAGAGGTGGCGCGCGAAGGGCCGTGGGCCGCGGCCGCGGCCCGCTCGATGCCGCGGTCCTCCTCCTCGGACTCGGAACCCGCGGGCTCCGTCTCTGCGGCGCGCGCGCCGCCGGCCCCGCCATCCGAGCCGCCGGTCATCAGGTCGTTGAATCCCTCGGTGATGCCGTCCAGCAGCGACGAGAGCGCGGCGGCCGCCGTCTCGCCAGAGCCCTCGCCCTTTGGGCGCGCCGCGGCGCCGCCCGTGCGCCAGGAGACGACGTCCTCGACGGGCCCCTCCGAGTCGCCGACGCCCTCGACGGCGCCCTCCGAGGCCTCCTCCTGGGCGGCCGCCGGCGCCTCCTGCGCGGCCGGGGCGCCCCACCACGACGAAAGGCCGGCCGCGAACGTCGACAGCGATGCCGTCGCCTCGCGGGCGGCCTCGGCGGCCTTGGTGCTGACGTCCCGGGCAGCGTCGAACGCCGCCGCGGCGACCTCCTGCGCCGCGTCCTCGAGGTCGCGGATCGCGTCCGGGTCCTCGGATTCGTCCGTCATCGGCGCGTCCGCGTCCGGGTCGATGGCGGCTGCGTCGCCACCCCCCACGTCCGGGTCGACGGTGGCCGCGTCGCCGCCCCCCGCGGCCGCCGTCGGCGGCACACGGCGCGCGGAGCGTGGCCCACACTCGACCGAGGCGGGAGGAGATGACTCGTCGTCGCCCTCCTCGGCGCCCTGCGTGTTCGGGAACGGAGAGGCGCTCCGGCGAGGCGCGGGCGCACGGCGCGCGGTGGCGCCACCGGCCGCGCCCTTGCCGGACCCGACTCCCGGACCGCCGGGCGACGCGGCGCCCACGGCGGGAGCGTCCTGCGCACCCGCGCGCCCAACCACCAGCGCGTCGCCGCCCACAGACGAGTCGTCGCGAGAGAGCGGCTCGTCCGCCATGTCCGAGCTCGCCGGCGAAACGTCCGAGGGGAGCTCGACTTGCTCGAAGGAAGACGCACTGCCGAGCCGCGTCGACGCCGCGCGACGCATCGACAGATCACGCACACGAACTCACGCTGCAAAAACGAAACGAGGACGCCAAGGGTGCAGCGTCCCGTCGAACGCGCGCTGCGGTTTGCGTCGGGGCGGGCCCGCGACGAGGACCGGCTTCAGTTCGCGGCTGCCCGCGCGCGCGCGCGGAGGCGAGGCCTGGGGCGGGAAGGGGCAGGAGGCGGAGGGGAGAGAGGAGCGGTGAGGGGCGAGGAAAGGGTCGGGGAGCGGGGAGAGGCGGGGGGCGCGCTCGCCTGCATGCGCGATCGCGCGCGCGCGCGCACGAGCTCCCTCGACGCGTCGCCACCGCCCAAGCGCGCGCCCGCCCTCGATCGAGGGTGCGACGAGGCGTGCTCGATCGCCGAGGAGGCCGCTACCGGGCCCGTCGGCGGCGAGCGCGCGTCGCGCCGTACGCTTTGCGTCTCGCTGGAAGCGGAGGGGGGGGGAGGGGAGCGCGATGGCGCCGCCGCGCGGACAGACACGTCCCCCGACGCGGCAGGCGCAGCTAACTCGCTTTTTCGGATCGAGCGGCGCGGCGCCTCGTGCCAAGGCGTCCGCCGACGCGGCGCGGCCGGACGTCCCCGCCGCGCGAGAAGAGCCGTCTAGGGCCGTGGGCGACGAGGCGCACGAGGCGTCGCCGTCGCTTGGTCGAGGCGCTGCGAAGAAAGCTTCGCCGTCCGCCGGTCCAGGTTCCGACGAGGGGGCGTTGCCGAACGCCGCTGGCCGGCCGGCGACGAGAAGCGGACGGGGAGCAGGCAGGAAGCGGGAGGCTCCCGAGGAGAGGTCGCCGCCGACGTCCCGCGAGAAGAGGGCAGCGGCTAGGCGGGCGTCGAGGGATGCCGGCGGCGAGGCCGAGGACCCGACCGAGGAGAGCCCTCGAGCGGCCCCGGGGCGCCTCGATCGAATGGGACAGAGCACGCCGACCCCCAAGGCCCCGACCGCCGTCGAGCGCCGGACGAGCCCGAGGCTGCGGGGTGGCAACGCGGTGACCGTCTCACCGTCTCCCGCGACTGCCTCGCCGCCCGCTCGGGCGCGCGTAGCGAGGCGGCCGGCGAAGAGGGCAGCAGGACGCGGCGGCCGGAGAAGGACGCGGCAGAGCGAGGAGGAGGAGGAGGAGGAGGAGGGAGAGGAGAGCGCGGACGACGAGGCTGCGGGGAAGAAAGGGAAGAGGAGCGACGACGAGGACAGCTCGGAAGCTGGCGAGGAAGCTTCGGGGTCTGGGTCTTCCTCGTCCTCCGAGGACGAGTCCGGCGCCTCTGTCTCGGTGTCTCCGCATCCAGCTGCGAGCGCGTTCGAGGCCGAGAGGCTGGAACGGATTCGCCGCAACCAGGAACGCATGCGCGCGCTGGGTCTGTCGGCGGTTCGGCTCCCCGGCCTCGATTCCACAGCGCCGGGGGGCTCTGCCGTCGCGCAGGGTCCCAAGCGCCCGCCGCAGCGCAAAAGGCTGACGCACGAGGAGCGCAAGGCGCTGACGGAGCACATCCCCCGCCGCCGCTCGGCGCGGCTCGTGGGGGGATCCGCGCGAGGTGACGGCGGGACGAGCGCGGGCACGGGCGAGGTCGCTGCCGCTTCCTCGCCCCCGCGGGCACGGTTGCCGTCGCCCGTGCGGCCGCGGCTGCCCGCGTCCGTGGAGGAGGGAGACGGCCGCGTGACGGTGCTGCAGGCATCGGAGGACGGGTCCGCGTGGACCGAGTGGCTCCCCGGCGAGCGAGGCCGGCCCGCGGTCCCCTTTGCCGCCTTCCGCTCGGGCATCGCCGACCCGGCCGAGGCGCCGCCGCTCGCCGCCGCCGCCCCCGCCGCACCGCTGCCGCTGGAGCCGCGCGCGCTGCCGTGGTGCTTCACGCCCGACCTGCCACGCGCCTACGGCCTGGACCGGCTCGGGGCATACGCGGCCGCGGCCGGCAAGGGCGGCTTTGCGAGTCTTTGGAGCGTGGCGGGAGGCTGCGGCGAGAGGGGCGACACGCGCAGCGAGGGAGACCGCGAGGCAGAGGGGCCCGTCGGCGCCGGGAGCGGGCCAAAGCCAAAGCCCGCCAGCAGCCCTTCTGCTGCATCGTCGGACGTTCCATGCGCGCCGGCGCTGGCGTCCTGGCGCGCGCACCGAGGCTGGGCCTGCGGCGCGCTGGTGCTGGGCGCAGCCGTCGGCTCCTCCTCCCCTCCGCTCGCGCCTCTGCTGGTGGCGACGGGCGGAAACGACAAGACGCTCGCGCTCTGGTCGTGCGAGGTCCCCGTCTGCGCGGTGCAAGACGGCGCTGATGCTGCTGATCCGCTCGTTCCGAGCTCTACGGTCCCCGAGACGCTTCCGCGGCCGAGGGAGCTCGCGCGCGTGGCGCTGGGCGGCGGGGCACCCTTTGAGATCCACGCCTGGCGGGGCGCCGCCGGGGAGACCGGACCGGCGCGGCCGTTTCCGGCGTCGCCGTCCTCGCTGCGCGTGCTGACCGCGACGCGCGCGGGCGACGTGGAGCTCTTCTCGCTGGCGAGCGGCGCGTCGCTGACCGCGCTGCGGTCGCTCGAGGACGCGCACGCGGGCGTCTGCCGCTCGGCGCGCTTTGGCCCGCACCCCGACCTGGTGGCCTCGGGTGGCGACGACGGCGCGCTGCGCATCTGGGACGTGCGCGTCCATGCCGCCGATGGCACGGCGCAGATCGACGTCGAAGACGCCGTCGGAGGCGCGCCGCTGGGGGCCGTGCGCTGGAGCCCCGGGCTCAGCACAAGGGTCGAGGCGGAGCGCGGCGGGCGAGCTGCGAACGTGGCGGTCCTCGACGATCCCCCCTCCGCCTCCGCGTACCTCTCCTCCTCCGCGGCTCCGAGCGCGCACCTGGTCGCCGCGACCGCGCGGAGGGGTGGCAGCGTCTTCGTCTACGACGTGCGCTTCCCCGCGACGCCGCTCTGCGAGCTGCGGACTCCGGGCTGGGCCGCCGAGGAGCCCGCCTGGCTCGGCGCCGGCCGCGTCGCCGCCGAGCAGGTCTGCAGCGGCGGCGAGGTCGTCGTGCGCGAGTGGAACCTTGCCGAGGACTCCGAGGTCTGGGCGCGAGCGAGGCGGGGAACGGAACGGGAGGATGCCAGCGGAGCCGCAGGGGCAGGTGTGCCCCTGAAGTCCCCCGCCACCCTCGACGACGTCCCCCCCGCCGCGCCGCCCTCCCTGGCGCCCACGCGGTTCGCGTACGCGCTCGGTGGCGCCGTGGGCGTCGGGGCCATGGTGGGCTCGGACCCGGCGCGGGACGCCGACGACGGGAGCGGCACGCTCCTCGCCACCGCCACCAGGGGCGCGTACGGGTTTCGGTTCGCTGGTTGAGGGATGCTTAGGCGTGACGGCCGTCCTCCCCCCCCCCCCCCCCCCCCCCCCCCCCCCCCCCCCCCCCCCCCCCCCCCACC